>JAASFQ010000399.1:0-24233 GCA_023333845.1 Globisporangium polare | reverse complement strand
GCCAAGCGCTACATTTTCGACTTTGCGTTCCATTTGAAGTGCTCGCTGGTGCTGGAGGAGAGCGGCGAGCGCGTCGAGGGCGAGCTCAAGTTCCTGGACGTGAGCTCTGACTCGGACGGCGACTACGACGCCGAGGCCGTCGTGGCCAGTCGCTACCAGTCTGCGGGCGGCAAGGCGTTGCACGCGGCGCTCTCGTCGTCGTCGTCTCCCTTCCGCGCGGCGCTGGCGAAGCAATTCGGTCTGTTTGTCAAGGAGTACCACAGTTTCTAAACTTTCACGTTTGACGACATGAAATGTGGATTTGTGATATCCCTGAGTTTGTCTAAAATTCACGTTAGAGGTGTCACTGCACACCCTCTGAATAGAGCACCCTCAGTATCCAATTATGCAAATACACATATCTTTGAGGATTATACTGGTATTTTGTAGTGGTTGTTTGCATAATGTCACAATCAAAGAACTTCTTGGTGTAATTTTGCAACTCGACCTGGTTGGACGCTGGGTCTTCAGAAGACGTTGGCAAGCAAATCTGCTCCGCTCGCTCTCTCCATCCCATTCGATTCGCCTGGCGCTCGTGACCGAACGAACGTCCGTCCCCGCAAGGAGAGCAACAACAGCTTGAAAAAGATGGCGAGCGTGGACGTGAACGCGAGTGCGGCCAACAGTGCGGAGGAGGGACAGAAGATGGTGGCGCTCGGCGGCATGCAGAACATGGCGTGGGCCGCCGACACGTCCAAGTTCGGCTACAAGATGCTCGTCAAGATGGGCTGGGCGGCCGGCAAGGGTGTGGGCAAGGAGCTGCAGGGCCAGGCGACCCACGTGAAGATCGCGCGCCGCTCCGAGAACCTGGGCGTGGGCTGCAGTCTGAAGCAGGCCGAGGTGCAGGGCTGGTCCAGCACGGCCACGAGCTTCGCCGACGTGCTCAAGACGCTCAACAAGACCTACGGCGGTACGTTATTGTGTGCTGGAGTATCTATTAAGTTGACATATGAGACCACCAGTGCTCACTATTGGGTTGTATCTGTATGGATAAACAGACAAGAGCGGCAGCGACTCGGACAGCGACGCGTCGTCGACCACGAAGAAGCGCAAGAAGGCCAAGAAGGAGAAGAAGGCCCGGAAGAGCGCCAAGAAGGCCCGCAAGAGCGAGAAGAAGGTCAAGGAGGGCTCGTCGTCGGCCAAGGTCTCGCACCGCATCGTCTACCACAAGCGCCTGCGCAACAAGAACGCCAAGGGCTACGCGGCGGAGGACATGGCCGGCATCCTCGGGCTCGCTGCGACCAAGTAGAGTGAGAGGAGCGAAGCCAATGAGCCTGTCAGCCAGCCGATTGGACTCTCTCTTTTTTTGACGCGAGAGTCGCACTGTGCCTAATATTTAGAAAGACGAATTACGAATGTATAGCTATATGAACGATTTCGTCCATTGCGTCTCGTGCTTTCACAGAAAGTGCTCATGAACATGAGCATGCTCGCCAGCGTGATGCCATGCTCAGAAAAGGTGGTGCAAATCAATGAGCCTGCTACAATGAATACCCTTCCAAACCACTGCTCTCAATCAACCGTCGTTAACCCTGATCCTCGAGCCCAAATGGCCTGGTTGAATTGATATATTGAATCGCCAGTGGCGAGAACCACCAGTTTTCAGCGTGTGTCTTTTGGCGCAACAACCAAAGCTCCAAGCGAAGCAGCAACAGACAGATCGCCACGCATCGCAGCACTCAGCACACCGACAGAGCGCCATGGCCAGCGTGTTCGTGCGCAACCTGCCGTACGGCGTCACGCAGGAGGAGCTGGAGCAGCTCTTCGGCGACATCGGGCCCGTGAAGAAGGTCGACGTGATCAAGGACAAGGGCAAGAAGAAGACCGACATGCTCACGCGCGGCTTCGCGTTCGTGCGATAGTACGTCTATTGTACTGTGCTGCCTGTATTCGCATGTATGTGTATAATACTGACGTGCGTGTGTGTGTGTGTTCTGATAGCGCCATTGAGAGCGACGCGCAGTACGCCGTGGAGAAGCTCAACGGCCACGACCTCCAGGGCCGCCGCATGCGACTCGGTGCGTCCTGTGCTTTTTGCACTTTCCTCTCGCTATAAGAGTCCGCACGTGTCTAACATGTGCGCTTCTCCTTTCATTGAAACCACAGAGATTGCGCGCGAGAAGGGAAAGCAAAATGCTCCGCCGCCGCAGCAGCGACCGGCGTCTTCGCAGTACGTCGCGCCAGTCGCAGCAGCACAGCCAGCCAAGGCCGCAGAGGACTACATTTCTCTATCAACCGAGGTGCCAGCAGCTGATGACGAAGAGAAGAAGGAGAAGAAGGAGAAGAAACCGAAGAAGGAGAAGAAGCACAAGAAGGAGAAGAAGGGAGCAGCAGAGGAAGCTGAAGAAGAAGCGCCCGTGAAGAAGGAGAAGAAGGAGAAGAAGACGAAGAAAGAGCGCGAAGTCAAGAGCGAAGAAGACGTCACTGTCGTTAAGGAAGAGGTGAAGCCTGCCGCACCAGCTCCAGTCGCGAAGGAGGAAGTCGTGAAGACCTCACCAGTGAAGAAGCAGCAGGAGCAACCGAAGAAGCAGCTGGCTAAGGCTGCTGCCACCACACAGCAGGCGTTCATCGACGACGGCCCGAACTTCGCCGCCGCTGAGCCAAAGATCGGCGCGGACGGCCGCGTGCAGAGCGACCGCAATGCGCGCCGCCGCATGCACCGCGAGTTCCTGCGCCAGGTGGAGCAGCGCAAGAACGACGAGGCCAAGACGGAAGAGAAGTCGATCGTGATGTACGGCCTGGGCGCGGACGTGACGAAGAAGCACATCGTGAAGAAGGTCAAGAAGATTGGCAAGGCGCTCAGTGTGGAGCTGAAGGAAGAAGAGAAGACGGGCAAGAAGTTCGCGCTCGTGCAGTTCGAGAAGCTCGCGGACGTGCAGACAGCGATCGCGAAGCTCGACCACCACATCTTCAAGGGCGCGATGCTCAAGGTCAAGTCCCTGGCCAAGAGTGGCGGCGTTGCGAATGATGCCAAGGAGAACGAAGGTCTGCGCTTGATCGTGCGCAACCTGCACTTCGACACGACGGACAGCGATTTGGAGAAGGCCTTCGAGGTCCACGGTCCGCTCTTTGAGGCGCGCGTGGTGCGCATGCCCGTGGAGGACCCGGAGAACGCGGCCCCGGACGCACTGGGTCGCAGCCGCGGTTTCGGCTTCGTGCAGTTCCGCGACATCAACGATGCGCGCGTGGCGGTCGAGAAGCTCAACGGCGTGAAGATCAAGGGCCGCGAGATGATCGTGGACTTTGCGCTGGCCAAGTCCAAGTACCTCGAGCAGCAGAAGACGCAGAAGAGCATGGAGGTGAACCCGGACGAGGATGATGAGGACGAGGACGAAGAGGGCGTTGAGGGCGACCACGACGACGAGCTGGAGATGGCGTCGGGCGACGAGGCCACGGACGACGAGGGCGATGAGGAGGACGAGGCTGAGGAGAATGAGGAGGACGAGGACGAGAAGCCCAAGGTGGACTCGGAGACGCAGCGCTACCGCACGATCTTCATCCGCAACTTGTCGTTCCAGACCATGGAAGACGGGCTCAACCGATTCTTCGCGACGTTCGGGCCCGTCGAGTACGCGCGCATCGTGTACGACTACGGCTCGGGCCTGTCCAAGGGCGTGGGCTTCGTGCGCTTCAAGGACGCCGAGGTCGCGGACCGCGTGCTGGCGCGCGGCCAGCTGGCCGCTGAGCGCGAGGAGCAGCAGAAGAGCGGCAAGAAGAGCCACAAGTCAAAGAAGGAGAACCTGTTTACGCTCTCTGCGCTGGCGGACGGTGACGCGCTCATGCTGGATGGGCGCATGCTCTCGCTCACGCGCGCCGTGGCCAAGGAGGATGCGGACCGCCTGACGACCGAGAACAGCAACGAGCGCAAGAAGAAGGACAAGCGCAACATGTACCTGGCGTATGAAGGCACGATCAACGTGAACAAGATGTCGGAGGAGGAGCTCATGCTGCCCAAGATGGACATCGAGAAGCGCCGGCGCGCGATCCGCGAGAAGAAGGAGAAGCTCAAGAACCCCATGTACTTTGTCTCGCCGCTGCGTCTCTCGGTGCGCAACATCGCATCCACGGTGGACGACAAGAAGCTCAAGGAGATCTTCCGCGACGCCGCGATCGCCGGCATACGTGAGAAGAACGTGGACCGCGCCGAGGTGAAGCTCGAGCTGCTGCCTAAGAGCGACGCCGTGCCCGTGAAGGTCAAGATGGCCAAGATCGTGCGCGACACGGAGGCCGTCAAGGTCGAGGGCAAGGAGGCGCGCTCGCGCGGCTACGGTTTCGTCGAGTTCGCTGAGCACATCCACGCGCTGGCGGCGCTGCGCAAGGTGAACAACAACCCGGTGTTCACGCACTTTGCCGCCGGTGGCTCCAAGTTCGACAAGAAGGGCGGCGCGCTGGACGAGAACGAGCGCTCGCGTCTGATCGTCGAGTTCGCGCTCGAGAACCACGGCAAGCTCAAGCTGCGCGAGAAGCGCCAGCAGGACGCCGAGAAGCGCCGCGAGGAGGAGCGCGCGCTGCGGGAGGCGCAGGGCAATGGCGCTGATGATGCGGCCGAGAAGAAGTCGCGCGGCCAGCGCCAGCGCGAGGCAAAGAAACAGCGCGCACTCGAGAAGGGGCAAGGCAACGCGGAGGAGCAGGGCGCCGGTGATGCCGCTGACGGCAAGAAGAAGGGCAAGAAGGACGCAGCTGCCAAGAAGCAGAAGAAGGAGGTGATCGTGGCAGCCAAGAAGCCAAGTAGCAGCAAGCGAAAACGCGACGAGGCGGTCGTGGCTACTACGTCTACCTCGGCTGCCGTGAAGAAGACCAAGAAGGTGAAGGTGGCGCCGTCGCGCAAGGACCGCAAGCAGGCCAAGGAGGTGGAGGTGGAGGAGTCCTTCGACGCGCTCGTGCGCAACTACAAGCGCGAGATCTTCGGCGACAAGCCAGCCAAGGGTGGGGATGCTAGTGGAGGCGACGCTGCTGAGGCCCGCGAGCGATGGTTCGAGTAAGCGAACGCAGTTGGCTTCATGTGCTTGTGTCAATTGCACACACACACGCAGTAGATTTCATAGACAGATAGATGGAGATGATGGATGATGCGCGAAGTGCGTCTCGTATATATAGGGCTCGCGGTCGTTTTTTGTTTTAGTCGCCTGTCCATATAGAGCTTCATGGCGTGACATTGCGATGTAGCGGGTGGCCATGCCGACAGAAGAACTGATGAGAGTGGAAGGGCCAGCATCGAATGACGAGTGCGAGCGCCCCACTCCGAAATACATTAACGGCGCGACGGCCACTTTGGCAATTGAGCCCAGGAATAGGCAGGAGGCGTTCGTGAAATAGAATCGCAATTGCGGCGAGCGCGCGATGGAAAAGTGCAGGTGAACAACGACGCCAGCGATCACAGCAGCAGCAGCAACGACGTCGGAGCTCATCTTGTCGCGATTGCATGCAAGCGGCGGCTGCCAGCATCACGGAGTCAGTCATCCAGTGAGCGCCTTCCTGTCCACCCATCCCAGCATGGCTACATTGACAATCTGTGACAGGATGGCTGCGTTACCAGACGACCATCACTCCCAGTTGCAGCGCCGGCAGGTCCATCGAGCTTCTCGAAGGAGTCGACGATGCTGGACAAGTGGTGGTGGCAGCTCAATGCGTCAGCAGCTGCCACCACCACCACCGCCAAGGCGCCCATGTGGTGGCGGTCTATCATCGTCGCTGATCATAGTCATCAGCATCTTCGCGATGCGCCTCAGCAGCTCCGAGGCGGGACTGGCGGAGCTCTCACTGCCTTATGACGACGCGAACCGCGCGGCAGCGATGGCGCTCGACAGCGACGACAATTTGCTCGTGTGCGGCTGCGCTCTCCCTACAGAGAGGAGTGTAAGGGCAAACTCGGCGCTAAAAGCTGGGGCGTTCGTGGCAAAGTACGCGCAGACAGGTGAGCAGCTCTGGCGACGAGAGCTCAGCGGCGATGGCTCACAGGAGGAGCAGGGCGACTGCAGCAGCGTGTTCATTGCGACAGACGAGAACGCCAACGTCTTCATCGCGGGTACAACGATTGTCACCAGCGTGAGCGTAAATGAGGCCTCTCATGATGACGATGCGTCCGACATGTTCGTGGCCAAAATGACTGCGAGTGGAGACTTGGTCTGGCGCAAGACCATGGGCACTGCGCAGCGGGACGAAGCGACGGCGATCAGAGTGGACCCAAGTGGCTCGGCAGTGTACGTCACGGGCTTCTCTGGGGGTGACATGACGCAACGAGAGAGCTCTTCGTCAGTATCAAACTGTGCCCAGTGGAGCTCAACAAACAGCACCAACCAGTCGCCTGCTGTACCGTCTATAGTAGTAGTCGCTCAGGAGTGTCTCGCTGGCGTTGTCCTCAAGCTGGAAACACTCGCAGGAGAGCTGCTATGGGTACACCAGGTCGTGTCCAAGACCAGCGACGGCGTCTTCAGTGTCGACGTGGATGGCAACGGCAGCCTCGTGGTAGTGGGCGACACCAAGGGTGACTTGCGAACTTCTCACAGTGACTCGACTCTAGCTCCTCACGCTGGCGACCTGTTCGTGCGAAAACTGGACAAGCTGACAGGAGAAGCGCACTGGACAACGCAACTCGGAGGCGGTGGGTCTACTGCGGACCTGTGTAAGCTGCCAGTCGAGGGTTCACCAGGCAGCTTTAGGAGGCGAGGCAACTGCGGCATTGTGATAGTGTCCTCCTCCTCATCTTCAGAGCCAAGTGTCTATCTCACAGGGACGACCTTCGGCGTCATCTCCACGCTCGACCAGGACCAGAAGCAGTACGCAGCACTCTGCGACAGCACCAAACGCACGAAGCCAAACGCACGGTTCTTTGAGACTCCAGACGCCACAGTTGACACCAATGACTGCGCGTACCAAGCCGTGTTCGCCAAGGTGCGAGTTGACGACGGCAAAGTCGAGTGGATTCGCCAGGTCGTCTCCACTTCGCGTACCAGCACCGAGGGTCTCACTCGCCTACCAGTCATTCCTAGCAGCTCCAGTGGCTCGAATGGCTCCGACGACGACAACAACGTTGTGGTGCTGGGGCTAGCGGATCCTGGCTTCCTGAGCTCTTCGGAGCTGGATCAGCTCTTCATTCTGCGAGCCACAGCTACTGGAGAGACCCAGTGGCTTCAGGAGGTAGGGCTCAGTGGCGAAGACCACGCACTGGGTATCGCAAACACGTCACCAGCAGCAATAGCCAACGAGAGCCTGCAGTTGCTGGTCATGGGCGTTGGGAATCGCGAGAGTAGTCGCGTGGCAAGTGAAAGTGACGTGCTTTGGACGGCCTACGCGCGCAAACTGGACCCGCTGACTGGTGATTTGCTCCCGTTCTGCGAAGACGCGTTCTCATTTCAGATGAACGCTACAAGCGTCCAGCAACTCAGGGGCGAGCGCGTGGTCGTCTCCGTCACGGTCGAGCGATCCAACGAGCGCTGTGGTGGGGACTCCAGCGTCTCTTATGCAATAGAGGCGAGTGATTCGACTGACAATGCTGCGGCGAGACCAGGCGTGGACTTCATCGCCTCCAAGGGCCTCGTGCACTTCGCTGCGCTCCAGAAATCCGCCACCGTGGCTGTGATCAACATGCTCCCAGCAACTTCGGAGCCATCAACTGGTAGTGAAGAGCGGGTGCGATCGCTGACGCTGGTGCTGGAGCGCGTCCCTGAGGTGGAGAGCGTCTTGAAGGCTCCGCTCAGGATGGAGATCACGATCCAGATGGCGACCATCTCCACCACGACAGGCACGCACCCGTTTCTCAGTACCAGCGGCGCCACTGAGGCTGCGGACGGCCACTTCTGGCGCTGGCTGTCGCGTATCTGCGCTCTGGCAATTGGCCTCGCGCTGCTGTTCACTGTATCACTCGGCTGGCTATGCGGTGGCGTCTGTGGCTGCACGTGCTTACGGAAGGCCAAGGTTTTCCAGTACAAGCGCATCAAGTCACCACGCGCCAGCAGCCACGCGACAACTGCTGGATTCCGTGGCCTTGATGAGCCATCTCTGAGGAGGAAGAGCAGTTCCCAGGCTCTCAGTGGCGCTCTGGAGCCCAGCAGGAGCAGCCGCAGTCCTAGACTCCCAAGTGGGACTTTCAAAGCTTCTGAACTTGAATTGGAGGCAGAGGAACAAGAACAAGAGGAAGACGAGGAGCTACGCGAACACTTGAGCGAGATTCAGCAGCTCAACGCCTCGCTCGAGGCGCTCATCCTCAACTCTAGCGCCTCTGGCACTGCACAGCGAAGACGAGTGAGTGCGAATGAGGACGACTCCGCAGTGGTGCTCCAGGTTCAGCCCAACGGTTCGCCTGGCGGCGTCGTGACGCCGATTCTCTCAGCACCACCAGTGGGCCCATTGTCCGTAGCAGCATTGGCGAACGTCGGTGTCCGTCGGAGCAAGGCACGTAAGAAGGTGCGCGAGGCTTTCCCTGTTGATCTCACGCGCGCAAGTGAATCTGGTGGTGACTCTCTGGTGTCGTTCACGAGAGGAGGTTGACTCACCCAGTTGCTCGTTGTTCTTTTTGTGTTGGATAGAGCACTGCGTCGAGCCGCTTGCTGGCGAATCTCTTCCCGAAGAAGCTCAAGAAGAAGTCATCATCACCTTCAAAAGACGACGCCAAGTGGCCACAGAGGTGAATAAGAACTCACAAAGCCACCAACGAAATCCAAACATCAAATTTATTAAAGAAGAGCTACGCGTACCAAACAACCCACTGGCTGCTAGGATCCCCTCTCTTTCTCTCTCTCTTCACGATCTCTTCCTGCTCCCTCTCTACAACGCCTTCTTGTAGAAGACGACCTTGTCGCCGTCCTCGACGTACTTGCAGTTGCTGTAGGAGCGCCAGAGGGCCTTGAGGATCGGCGTGTCATCCTTGAGGTAGAAGGCGCCGAGGATGGGCTTGAGCGCCTCGGTGGCCTCCTCCGCGTGGTAGAACGGCATCTTGGAGAAGATGTGGTGCGTCACGTGCGTGTCCGTGATGTGGTGCAGCACGCCGTCCAAGTACGAGCCGAACGAGCGGTCGACCGTGCAAAGCGCGCCGCGCAGCCAGCTCCACTCGCCCTCGCGGAAGTGCGGCACGAACGTGTCCGTGTGCTGCAGGTACGTGATGAGCACGAGGTAGCCGTTGACGATGACGTACGGCACGAAGTAGAACTTGGTCATGGCGGCCAGTCCGAACGTGTTGATGAGGAAGCCGAGCGCCACGAGCACGCCGCCAAAGAAGACGTCGCTGAGCACGATCATCCAGCGCTCGCGGTCGTTGAACATGGCCGCATACGGGTTGAAGTGCGAGCGCGACTTGCCCTCGTACTTGGTCGGGCCCGTGGCGTTGAAGAAGAGGTAGCCGGGCATCCAGCCGACCGTGAGCATGAGCACGATCTTGTAGAGGTTGTACAGCGGCGTGTCCTCGGCGTTGTCCTTCCAGGTCGCGGTGTAAACCGAGCGCGTGACCGGCACGAAGACCTCGTCGTTGTCGCAGCTACCCGTGTTCGAGTGGTGGCGGCGGTGCGAGATGCGCCAGCTGTGGTACGGCACGAGCAGCGCCGAGTGCAGGAACAGTCCGAAGATGTTGTTGACCGTCTCGGACGAGCAGTACGACTGGTGGCCGCACTCGTGCGCGATCACCCAGATGCCCGTGAGGTACGAGCCCTGGAGGAACCAGTAGAGCGGCCAGAGCACGAAGCGCGCGTACGATGGCGTCGCGTCGATGAACGTCGCGCCGTAGAAGAGCGCGCCGCAGATGAGCGCGTTCTTGATGAGGTGGTACGTCGAGCGCACGAAGCTGCGCTCAAAGCAGTGCGGCGGCACGGCGGCGCGCAGGTCCTTGATGGAGAACTGCGGCAGTGCGAGCGGTAGCGGTTCCGGAGCGCCTTCGACGTGCGTGTAGCCGGCTGCGGCGAGCACACGCTCGACATGCTGGTCATTGGTCTTGGCAGCCGCCACCGCGGAGGCGGAAGTGGCGTCATGGTCAGGCTTGATGATCGCCATGACACTTCAGGGACTGACTGACTGACTGACTGACTGGAGGTGACTCTGGCAGTGGAAATGCGCGAATGATGAGCAGATGCGCGCGCGACCGCCGCCGCCATTGCTTTGCTGTTTGCGCTCTATAGACACGTTACACCACACGACGAGTCCAGCGGAACAGGGTATCTATCTTCAGGTTGGTGGTGTTGCACGGCATACAAACCTCCAGTCAAATCGAATCGCCAGCGCTGCTCACACACACGCACTGTGTCAACGTCGTCCTGAAGTCTTTGAAGCTCTTCGAGATTGCGTTGGAAGTCAGAGCGCTGTGATGTCATGGCGCTTTTGGTGTCGCAATGGACCCATTTTAATACTGGCCCCACGTCCTTTGCCAGCGAGTTGCACCATCTGGGGTGGTACTGGAACGGTACAGTGATCCATCGATGCACCCCTCAACTTGATAGCAAGACAAATTGATAGCTGGGGTAAACAGATCGCCATCCTTTCTGTCGATATGTTGACTGCATTGCGGCTGAAACCTCCAGCTTCAGGATTCTATTGTCGAGCACCACCATGTATGCAAGAATCGAAGTTTCGAGCGGTGAGGAAGTGCATTCGGCTCCACTCGGCGCACAAAATTCGACTATCTTACACTGGCTTGTATGGCTAAATCCAGCTGGCACTTTGAGCTGCCTGTCGCTTTACCATTTTTGACAGGCTTTTATGAAAACGTGACCGAGAGAACATGTGGACCACATCAGCTTATGCTCACGGTCCGGACCGGTCCTTGAAGAAAAGCGCGGTCCGTCGGCCCGGCGAGAGAAATGGTTGGTCTTGGCGGTTGACTGGGGCAGCGGCAGCGGCAGCGGCCGGCGGCAACATGCGACCGCAGGCGAGAGACAAAAGCAGTTCGATTCTTTAAGACTTTCTGAAGCAAATAATGTCGTCGACTGGTATCGCCGTGGGCTTGAACAAGGGTTTCCCTGTCACCAAGAAGCAGGTGGCTGCGCGCCCAGCTTCCCGCAAGGGCGTAAGTTTCCCTGTCTCTCTCGTGTGATTTTTGGTGGCGATGGCGGCGATCGGCGGAAAGCAAGCAGCGATGGACGCAGTGGAGTGGACAGCTTTCTCTCTCTCGAGCAACAGCGAACAGCGGGCGCAGTCGATTGAGCAGTCAATGCGAGTGGCGTCAAAGCGAACGCGCACCGGACCGCACCGCAGATTATAGGCGTCGCAATCAGCATCCCATCTGTGGATCCAGTGACAGCCAATAATCAGAGATGAGCAGCTCCGAGCCATGCAGTCGAGTGAGCAGTCCGTTGTGTGAATCGGCTCCTGCAGTAGTCGATGAACAGATGCAGCAACAACTTGGTGCGTGCACCAGCTCAGCGTCGTTGAGGAGATCTTCACGGTCGAGGACATCTGACTGACAGTGCGCAACAGCAGAGAACTCAGACGGATGGACTCTGACCGAGGGAGGGGAGAGAGAACCGCCCACGCGTATCCATTGCTGCTGCCGAGCCGCACAAAGCCATCGCTGCTTTTCGAGCAACCACTGCCTAACGTCGAGCAACAGCAATCTGACATTTCTATTGTGATGTGTATGTGTGACCTCCACAGCGTGCTGGCAAGAAGACCAAGCTTGTGCGCAACGTCGTGCGTGAGGTTGTTGGCCTTATGCCGTACGAGAAGCGCATCCTTGATATGATCAAGTCGGGTGGCTCGTCGGCCGAGAAGCGTATCTACAAGTTCTCCAAGAAGAGAGTACGTCCATCCTGCCTGTGCGCTGCTACTTGATCTTCATAGTGATACTGATGATGCTCTTGTCTTCTTCTGTGCCTCTCTCCAGCTGGGAACGCACCGTCGCGCTCTCCAGAAGCGTGAGGAGATGAAGGGTTACTACGCCGCTCTGCGTGCCAAGCAGGCTGGAGCTGTCTAAGCAACTGCTGCTGCTCGTCACACAGTAGCGGTTCTTTAGTTCCATGGTTGCAGAGGAGGCGTCGCTGCCGCTCTGGCTGCTGCTGCCGACCGAGTGGGAGGTGCGCACATCACTCGTCGTCTATCGTGCGAGGTGGTGTGGCTGCATCGGCTCGCCTGGTCGTCGTCGCCTCTGTCTCTTCATTATTTCGAAAATAAAGGATCACCCACGAATTGCTTCACGCCCCCCCGCCGTTTCGCAAAATCTTTCTCCATTTCCATTTGCCTTCAGTCATGTTGAATCCGCTGGTGAGTGACAGGTGTGCCTTGTCAAGATCCCCCAAGTGAAGCCATCTGCGCATCCGTCCACGAGAAGCGCATCTCTTCTGATCTTCCTCCTCCCAGTGGCCATCAGCAAAATGCAATCCTCCAGCAGTCGTGTCGTCACGCGTCGACTTGACCGCCAAGCGTCGCGAAATATTCAAGCGACACACTCGTGGTCGTTCGCGCAGCCTGCCACCAAGTGCTGAGCCAAAAATAGCGCTCCCAAGGGCATCAGACGCGCAGGATGTCGCTATTTATAGCTGCGTCTGCGGGAAACTGCATTGGCTTTGGGTGTGTATGAGTATGTTGAAGCCACCATCGCCATCACTTGGCGCTTGCTGATAGATGCGGCAGCCAGCACCCAGCAGACCCGAAAAGGACAACGCACGCCCCTTCGCGACGAGAGAGAAGAAAGAACTTGAGCCATGGGCAGCCACGTGGGCGACCAGAAGCCCCGCGCGCTGCTGCTCCGGAAGATGGTGGCCGCACTCACACAGCGCAGCACTACTAGTGAACAAGCAGCAGCTCCGCCTCGTGATACTGCAAGTCTTCTTCCACCGCCTGCGATGACGCAACTGCAGCCCAAGACAACTGTTGGTGGGAATGGCGATGATGGTGCTGAGAAGCAGCAAAGGCCGCGATCACCATTACCCGTGGGTCGCTTCCTGCAGCGAGGCTCATTGGCGCCCAAGCGCGTTGAAACGAGCGTTGAAATGAGTAGCGAGTGCGTCAAGGGCATGGTCCCAGTTGCGTCATGTAGTAGCAGCGGCGGAGAAGACACGGACGCGGGCGAGGAGAGCGGGAGCGAGACTTCAGCAACTGGCGTTGGAGGTGGTGGTGGCAGCTGGAGCAGCAGAAGTAGCGTCTGCGGTGGCGGCACGGACGCGGCCATTGAGCTCGCGATGGCGCTGCTGCGCAAACTGCAGCAGGAGGCGGCGGCGTCGAGCTCTTCTTCTACAGACGACCAAGCAACAGGGAGCGAGAGCAACAGCGAGAGTGGCGTGGTGGTCGTGAAGAAGGAGGAGCTGGACCAGATCCTCGCGGGCTTTGCCAAGGCGCTCGAGTCCGGCGCGTCGTCGGAGCGAGGGGTGATATTTGCTTGCGCCTATTTGTCTTCTTGCTCAAACCCATCTCGTGGATAATAACAGTTTGCCTCTGCTACATGTAGATTGAGGACGAGATGCAGCAGCTCTTCGTGTCGCACGCCAACGTATTCGACGAGAGCATGCAGAACTACTTCATCCAGAACTTCATCCACGAGGCCGAGTGCGCCAAGACCTTCCGCGCGGCCGTGCGGCGCACGAGTCTCGTGCGGCGCTGCCTGCTGGCCATGTACCCAGCCGAGAAGGGCAAGAACAACAGCAGCAGCAGTAGTACCCCCACAGGCAAGAACCGCTGGTCCGCGTCGCTCGTGGCGCGCGCCGTGCAGCACAAGCGCAACAACTCGCTCGAGGTCTGTCCCGAAGTGGACAACCCCGTGGTCATCGAGGTCGTCAAGACGGAGCTGCTCAAGATCTCGAGCTGGGACTTCAACGTCTTCGTGGTGAGGACACTTCTGTCCAAAGTGTCCATCTCAGTTGGTAACTTGAAGTTGCGAATGCTCAGAGTTGTCAGTTTTTATTTGTCTGTAGATCGCCGATGCCGTCCCGGGCCAGACGCTGAGCATCGTGGGCAACGCGCTGCTGGAGAAGTACGACTTCTGCTGCCACTTCCGCTCGTCGCAGGGCCGCTTGCACCGCTTCCTGAGGCAGTGAGTGAGCCATATCAAGATGGATTACTGGTTTTATCTGGTCACTAACCCTCGAAACACTTATGTGTCTGCCAGGATCGAGCTCAAGTACGACAGCCACCCGTACCACAACTGTAAGGTCACTCGCTCATTGATTGACTCACCAGCTTTCCTTGTGAATAGTCTTCCTGACCATTTAATCTGGACAATTTGGAATGAACAGCTATCCACGCGGCGGACGTGGCACAGAGTCTGCACCACTTCCTGTGGCCTGGGAATCTGGGCGAGTCCTTTTCGCCGCGGACCAAGTGCGCTGCGATCCTCGCTGCAATCGTCCACGACGTGGTGCGTCCTCAACGAATGCTGCGTCCCCTTGCTTTCATCCCCTTCTCACAAATCACACTGGCTGATTACATATATATGGATGTAGGGCCACACGAGCTACTCCAACAACTTCCACATCAGCATCAACGACGACCTGGCGATCCAGTACGTGTACCGCTCGCCGCTCGAGCACATGCACTGCGCGCTGGCGTTCCAGCTGCTCAAGAGCCCAAAGTGCAACGTGCTGCAGGGACTGACCAAGATCGAACAGCTCGAGGTGCGCAACCTCATCACGGACATGGTGCTCGCGACCGACAACACGGTCCACTCGACTTATTTGGCGAAGCTCGAGGGTCTCGTCTGCAGGTAGGATAACACTTTTGAGGAGCTCATACGACCGATGGAGCCCAGCGCCGGCTTCTAACGAATGATCTCTTTGTTTGTCTGTCTGCCTTGCTAGGTCATCGGACGAAGGCTGGCGACTCAGTGACCCGGATGACGAGAAGCTGATATTGCAGGTATGATACGAGGAGCTGCGTTCTCCCAGATCCTCGTAGTGTAACTGCAATTGACTGGTTGTCGTGGATCTTTTTGTTGGTAGATGGCGCTCCACGCCGCGGACGTGTCGAACCCGGCCAAGGAGATCGCCATGTGCAAGACCTGGGCGGACCGCATCATGCGCGAGTTTTACCAGCAGGGCGACAGGGAGCGCGAGCTGCAGCTGCCCGTGAGCGTCGGCTACGACCGCGAGAACCCAATCCCGGTCGAGAAGATGCAGGCGGGCTTCATCATCGGCATCGTGCGTCCGCTCTTCCACGCGCTCTGTCAGCTACCGCGTGTGGAGCTGGCACACTGCATGACGCACTTGGACGACAACCTGCGCTTCTGGCAATGTGAGCTCGCGCGGAATCAGCCACCGTCGCCGCCCAAGCTACCGGTACCAGCAGCTACAACAGCAGAGAGCGTATCATAGCCCGGCTAAGAGACCGCTTTCGTTTAGTAGAACCTTGTAACTTAATTCATCAACTTCCTTCTTCTTCTCCCTAATAGCTCGCTGACTCCTCTTCGTCCTCCAGGTTGTTGCGGCGTCTTCGCTTGCTACTCTTGCTGAGCGTTGAACCATTAACTGCTGCTTCGCCGTTGTCCTCGTCTTCAGTTCGTTCGTCGTGCGTGTCTTCGTCCTCCGCGCTCTCGGTCTCGACATTGTCCGTCAGCTCGGGCACTGCAACCTCCTCCTGTTGCTCTACTTCTTGCTCCGCTTCTACTTCCTCTATTACCTCTTCCTCTGCTCCACTCGCATCAGACCCGTTAACCGTGTCGCCGTGACGAAGCCGCTTCTCGTCGCCGTCCTCGTCAATGTGTTCTTTGATGCGCTCACGGTTGAAGCGGAAGTCACGCGCCTGGCGCAGTCTGATCCACTGGTCGAAGATTTTATCCTAATCAAGCATTAAGGGCACAACGTTAGCATGCGAACAAATTTGAAACACACAACAACGGCAACTTCAGCCAAGATCTCTCTCACCTTGGACAACTTGGAGAGCTTGATGAGCGCGACGTCAAACTGCTCCATCTGGAAGATCACGTCCGGAATGAGCTTGGACTGCACGTTCGTCGTCACCGTCAACGCGCTGCTCTGCTTGGCTCTCTTGCCCTTCGACGGACCCGCGAGCGCCGCCTTCTTGCCTTCGTCGTGGATACACGCGATGAACTTGAGCAAAGTGGGCGTGAGCTCGACTGCGACGCGGTCAAAGAGCCGCTGCAGGTACTTGGGCAGTGTCGAGTCCTTCCGGCGCAGCTTGCAGTTCACCATCACGACCAGGAGCTTGTACAGACGGCCGATGAGGCGAATCACACGGATCGACACGGCAACTCTGTTGAGGTCCATCATCACGAACGGCAACAGGATCCCGCACAGCTCAAAGAGCCTGCGACAGATGCCCTTGTACTTGGCGTGGCTCTTGGACGTCGTGTTCGCGATGTCGAGCACCGAGGCGCCCATCTCATCTTCGAGCAACTGCAGCAGCGTCACGTCTTCCTCCTTGAGTTTCATCGTCTGGCGGCGCTGCTGCGCGTCGAACTCCTTCACCCTCGGCTCCAGTTCGCTCGTCGCCTCTTCGCATCGCGCCAGCACCGCAGCGGCGCAGGTTAAGATGCACTTATCGTCAAAGCGGTCGAGACTCAGGCGGTCGGGTGCGTTCGCGAACTCGGTCACTTCGCCATCGTTGTCGCCACCGTTGCAGTAGTGAAGCAAACCCTTCGTCAGCTGGAGCGCAAAGCTCGGCAGCAGTCCCATCTCCGGGTGTGGGCGCAGGAACAGATGCACCATGGCATCCAGCAGCTTCTGCGACGCAAAGTTGCTGCGCAGCAGCGCGTGTTTCATCCACGACTCGTACTTGGTGATCACGCGCGACGGCAGTTTGCTCCACACGGACCTGATGATTCCGAGCACCATGATCGCCTCACGTGCCATGTTCTTCAGGATCATGGCGTCCAACAACTTGTGCAAAACGCCTGCGCAGTTCTCGAGCTTGCTCGTGTCACCGTCGCCCATGAGCTCGTCTTCGTCCTGGAAGCCGACGCTTGAGAGCGCGTAGGCGAGACAGTCGGCGGCTTCTTCGCTCGATTTTTTCATCCAGACGCCCACGATCGATGCAAAGACCATGAGCGCGTCGAAGCGGATGTCTTCGAGCTGACTCGCCTGGCTCTTGCTGCTGGCCATGGATGAGAACGCATTGTTGAGCGCATTTCCAGACTCGTGACAGACGAAGAAGATCCCAAACACGATCAAGCCAAGGCGGTCGACGAGCACGCGGCTCTCGCCCACGAGCACCGACTTCTGGTTGAACAGGTTGCCAGCGGACGTCGAGACGCTCTGCTGTGCGAACTCTACAAGGAGCGCAGCCTTGTCGAGCATGAAGAGCAGCAGGTGCTCGTCGTCTCGCGTGATGCCCGAGAGGTCGTCCTGGAGCTTCCTCTTGCTAAACTCCAGCAGCGAAAGGATGCTCGATGGCGACAGCAAGAGGCCGCTGTTGAACGACGCGTGCTCGCCAAAGAACACAGCAAAGTCTTCGTTTTTCGCACTTTCCTGGACTGATCCCTGCTCGACTGCTGTTGCTGCTCCTGTTGTGGCTACTGACTGCTGCTGCAGCTTCTGCTTGTTCGACGGCCGTCCACGCTTGCGCTCACCACCATCACCACTCTTGCCCTTGTCCTCCGACTCCTTCAGCCGCGCCTTTAGCCACTTGTGCATCTCCAGGTAGTGCACCAGCGTCCCCCACGTGGCTTCGTCCAGCTTTATGCCTCCAGATGAACTACAAATCGTCCAGTTCATGCAGACTTCCCACACGTTGAGCAGAATCTTCGCCAGCCGCTGGTTCGACTGGCCCGCTGCGGTCTGTGCTGCGAACGAGAGGTTCTTGTCGATCTCAAAGTCCGCCAACTCGCAGCGCTTCATGCGCTCCATGAGGATCGACACGTTGCGCTCGATCGCCTCAAAGGACTTTTGCGCACCGGCCGTTTGCGTGGCCGGGATGTCATCGTCGCCGAGCATGTCGTCCATGTCGTTTTCGCCCACGCTGTTCTTCTTGATCTCCAGGACGCAGATGAGCAGCACATGGAGCAGGTACCCGAGCGGCTCTTCGTAAAATCCACGCTTGCGAGCGAGGCAGCTGTCGACCTTGAGCGGCGGCAGGATCGACTCGTTCTCGTCGTAGTACTTGGAATAGTGTTGGAATGCGAGCTCCAGGATGGACGGACGAAGCGTCGGGCACTCGTGGAAGACCTTGTCGAGCTCAGCGTAAAGGACGAGCCGCACGCGCGTCTGTAGCTGGAACGCGCGCTTAAAGATGCCGCAGAACTGGCGGTAGAGATCCTCCGCCACGACCGCGTTCGCGTGCTCCTGGGTCGCGATCTCGCTATCGACCGAGCCATCTCTCTGGACGCCCTGGGAGAGCAGGATGCTCGTGTTCTGAGAGTACAACTGCGTGAGCGTGCTGCTGCGGTTGAAGATCGTGGACGAGAGGCAGAGGAGGAACGCGAAGCCGATGATCGCGATCATGCGCGACTCCTCGTCTTTGCGGAACATCGCCTTGCGCAGCGTCAGGATGAGAAAGCTCTTGATGTTCGGACGCACTTTCAGCAGCGGACTTAGTGCAGAAAACAGCAGCCGCGCGTTCTGCGGCGTCATGTGCGTCACGTACTCCAAGCACTCCTGCAGACGCTCGACCAGCTTGTGGTTGATGTCTACCGGGTGGCGCTTGATGATGCGCGCCAGAAGCTTGATCGCAGTCTTGGAGCCGCCGTCCTGCACGATGATGGAGTTCACAAGCTGGTCCACGATCTTCTCGCGCGCCGACCCGTGGTGCTGGAAACAGCCCAAGATGATGCGGATCGCAAAGTCCACCCACGACAGCTCCAGGCGGTCGCCTGTGTGGCTCTGTAGCTGCTGATGTTTGCTGCTCTGTGACGAAGCACTGGACTCGTCCTGCTTGCTGGCGCCGTGGGAGAGCAGCAGGAAGCCAAAGTGCACCATGCGTTGGGTCACGGGGCTCCAGTTACCGTCCTGCGGGTGCACGATCGTGTCCAGGAACGCCGATCTCGTGGCCACACCATTGGATTCACTAGATACACCATCCTCGAGCGCCTCGCTCTTGTACGACTGCGTCACGCGCTGGACGAGGAAGCTGTTGACGCGCGCCTCGTACTTCTCCTGGGTCGCGATTGTGAGCAGCAAACCGATGTCGAAGGACGTCAAGTCCTTCACGCGGAGCTCGTACTCGGCCATGAACACCTTCGAGATGCTCTCGTCGTGCTTGAGCACGAGGTCCACGTGGTAGACCATGGTCGACAGCAGTACCTTGATCTCTCGTCCAGGGGCACCACCCCCATTCGCTGCTCCCATGAAGTGTCCATTTAAAGACGACGAACCACCAACTCGCTGGTCGGCGTACAGCATTGCGCTGCCGCTGGCAATGGCGTCACACTTGCGCAGCAGCATGTTCATGAGCAGGCGCTTGCAGAACTCGTTCTTCGTGCGGCCGATGAGCAGCATCACGTTGTAGAAGATCGTGGGCAGCGACTCGAAGCAGTCGTTGCGCTGTCTATCACCGTTGCTCATTGCATAGTGCGCGATCTCGTCCGGGATCTCGCGGTTTGCCTCGCGGAAGATCTTGCCGCAGAGCTCGCGCTCCTGCTCGTCGTTGAAATGAAAGTCGCGGAACGTCTTGAGCACCTGCAGGAAGAAGCGCTTGGGCCACGCGAGCGCGAAGAACTTGGCCAGTACCTTGTCCTTGTACTCAGCTCCGGAGCACTGGTCGGCCATCACGGTGTCGTCGAACTCGAGCAACGGGCACTGCGCGACGCGCAACAGCAGCTGAGGCAAGAGCTCGATCGAGTAGAAAATCACGAGCCCCTCCGCTGGTCGCAGGCGCTGCAGCTGCTGACAGAGCAACACACCGCGCACAAGCTCCTCGATCACCGCAGGCAGGTCGACAACATTCAGGTGGTGCAGCTCGCGCATGAGTACGTTCAGAATCGCGGCTGCGAGCGCGTTAGGCGCGTCCTGCGCGTGCATGCTTTGGATGACCATCGCGAAGAGCTTCTTGCGCCACTGCTCACCCTCGTGCGCATTGGAGGGTGCATGCAGCGCCCAGAAGACCGCCTGGAACGCGTTCAGGAATTCATGGTCCTGGAACTGACTCTGTCCGATGGCCACTTGCGCTGCGAGGCGATCTGCGAGCAGTACCTTCATGCGCTCGACGCCGATGGACGCGACGATCGCGAAGCCCTGGGCGTTTGCGTCATCGCTGCTGCCGCTGCTGGTACTAGAAGAGCTCTTAGTCCTCGTGGAGCTCATGAAGTCGCCACTGCTGCTGTCATCCTCACACGCGCGGAACAGACGCACGAGCTGCGCCAGTTGCTGCGCGTCGTCGCCTTCGCCATCGTTGCTCATTTTTGCATTTGTGCGCGCGCTTTTCTGAGCCGGCACAGCAACAACTCGATAAAGTGCGGTATACATTTATCATATCGAGTCGTTCAAGTACGGCCAAAAGTGTGCATTCACACCTCATGATTGGATGAAATCTATTAAAATATGATGCGTACCGTTTGATTGGCAGATATCGGCAGCCGGAGTGTGTGGGCAAAACGCCGCCGCCCCCCTCTTCCTTGCCAGCAGTCCTCAAAGCAAACAGCTAACGCAGAGAAGCAAGCGACAACGATGCTCCACCTCCTCAAGAAGGCGTCCGCGGCGGCCAAGCCAGCGACCAACAACATGCAGGCGCGCCTCATGAGCGGCGGCCACGGCCACGGTGGCCCAGCGCCGACGGGCTTCGAGGCCAAGGTCCGCGCCGTCCTGCCACAGGACTACCAGGTGGGGCCCTATGTCTTTTAACATTCCTGCATGTGGAGTGGTGACTTGGAGATGGCGGAGGCGAGCGATACGACACACACAGCAGGCGATTGAGGGAGATCTCGTGTGTGCGTGGCGTTACGCTCGCCGATGCCGTGTCGAATACGAGGAAGATGTGAAGATGTGTCGCCACGGCGCATTCATCTTCTCGCACGCGCGTGATATCCTTGGCGGAAGAGACCATAACGTCTGTCAAAGTATGCCGATCGTTCAATGATGCTGACTACGCTTTGTCCATGTGCGCTTGCGTTGTCACAGATCGTGCTCGCCACCCTCGGTATCTACACCGGTATCATCATGCTCTTCAAGCTGAAGCCATCCAAGAAGGCCGTCGAGGTCCCTGCCGCCGCGGCCTCGAGCGCCTCGGCGTCCTCGGCCATCCCGTCGCTCTTCGACGACGAGTTCGACGAGTGGTCGAAGCTCCCGGGCAACGTCGAGCGATGGGAGAAGAGTCTCGACACCATCGGCGCCTAAGTGTGCGGATGGGTCGTCGTATCGGTCTTTCGTCCAGCCGCCCGCCTATTGCTTAAGCGATCCGCCAGCACCATCCGACCGCGCTCCCGGTGCCTGAAGCAGAGCCACGTGTCCCTGTGTGGCGCCCTCGTGTCATCCGATCTCGCTCGCGCATGAGAGAGACCGCAGCAGTCAGTCGGTCTGTCTGTGGATCGCATTAATGAAGAAAACAAATCAATTAAACACAGAAAAAAGAGATAACCCAGCAATGCGCGCGCACGAGATCGATCTTTCCGTCTTCCATGAGCTTCTCGCTTTAGCTATTGCATGTGTGTGGCAAAGGATCGCTTGTGTTTATTTTTCGTTCAGCATACAAATACATGGAATAAAATGGGGATGGAAAGCAAATAAAATGCAGGCGCGGAGAGCAAGAGGCGACACGACGAGCTCCACCACTGCGCTCAACGACGAATGGGCTCAGCTCCGTTCTTTAGTCCCCGATGCAGCCGAACTCGCTCGAGCCGTCGCCGCGCAGGCGCTCGCAGAGCATGGGCTCGTAGTGGTCGCCGCCGCGGTCGCTACCCGTGAGGCGCATGAGCAGGAACCACGGCGCGTGGCCCTTCGAGTGGCTCTTGGCGCTCTGGTTCAGATCGCCCTCGGCGCGCGGGCGGTGCGGCAGGAAGAACATCTTGCCGCAGCCCACCAGCACCACGAAGATGTCGCGCTGGTACGCGGTCGCGAGCGCCTCGAGCACGATGTCGTCTCCCCAGGCCACGCGCGAGTTGTCCGGGTCGTTGTCCACCGACACGAGCCCCGAGCGACTGTAGTTGAGCCCGATGAGGAAGTGCGTGTTCTCACCGTTGCCAACCTTCATGTACTCGCAGTACGACTGCGCGTCCACGATCGGCATCGCGTACTGCGAGTAGACCACCTCGGCGGCCTTGCCCCACGAGTAGCCGCGGTCGTGCAGCTCGACGCACTTGGCGTAGAGCAGGTCCTTATCGCTCTTGCGCGCGACGAAACGGCGCGTCTGGATTGGACTCACGCCCCAGCCGCCCTTGAGTGACGGGAAGTACAGGTTCTGGATCGCCGTCTCGATCTTCTTCTTCTCCTCCGACGAGCTCGAGTTGTAGTGCAGCATGAAGTATTTGGTCGCCACTTTGCGGATCTCGTGCGGCGGCAACGGATCGCACTCCTCCGTGTACAGCAGCAGCTGCTCCATGGACAGGAACAGACAGTCGCCGAAGGGTGCGACTGGCGCGAGATACTTGACGCTGTACGCGATGTCGTGCGGCATGTACGACACGCCGTCCTCCTCCAGCACGCGCAGCAGGTCGCGGCTGCTGTAATCCACGCCCGAGACGCGCTGCCAACCCATGCAGACGGTCACGGGACGGTCCATCACGATCTGCCTATCGGTCATGACGAACCGGTCCGTCTTCGCGAGACGCGGCGTCAACAGCGCCTGCTCTGGTACCGCCTGCAAATCCACAACAGCAGCAGCAACATGGCCATGACACGTGTGAATGCATAAGCACGGCATCATGAGCTACTCAATGCAAAATTGTATACGCACCATTTGCTGGTACTGCGAGTACGCCAGCAGACGCGAGTCGAGAATCTGTTGCGCGTCCGAGATCGCCTCGCTGAAGCCTTCAAACTTGGTGATCTGCGTCGACGCGTCCAGCGCCGGCAGGTACGGGAGCACCATGGGCATGTCGTCCAGCTCGATGGACACGTCCGAGTCCTCTTCGCTATCGTCTTCTTCATCGTGTGCCGTCACTACAGCGGCGGCGACACGCGCCGCTAGAAGCTCTTCTTCTTCTTCTTCTTCTCGTTCATGCTCGTCGTCGTCGAATTCTCTCTTCCCAAACGTGTCGTTATCAGATTCTTCCTCCGAGAAGCGCGGGCTGCTGCCGTGCTCCGTGGACGAAGTGGACGTGGGCGTCGTCACGAGGAAGCCCGTGGATGACGTGAGCGCGCTCTTGGGGCTTGCGCCGCCGCTGCTCTCGCGGTGCACGAACACGTACTCGTCTTCCTTCGTCGCCTCCTGCATGATGCTCGCTCGCCTTCTTCTTCTTTCTTGCACTGTTGTTGTGTATGGGGGTGGGTGCTCTGATTCCAAAAGCGGATTCGTATGGGAGTTTGTATGGAGACCTTTCTCTCGCTCGCTCTTTTTCTTTCTTGCTTTCTTCAGGACAGAATGAATGTTGTGCGAATGTTGTGCGAATGTTGTGCGACCCAATCATGCAAACTCCAAATGACATGTTCAAGCACAAAAGAGGAAGCTCATTGTCCGTTTTGTTTCCCTTCAAATTCTCCAACACTTTTGACTTGGTTTGGACGAGAATGTGTTGGAGAATTTGGGAGGAAGCATAAAAGGGCCTGAAACGAGTGGGTTTTGATATGCTTGGAGGTATTATGCATACCCGACTCTGCCTTTTGCTCCCTGATTTACTATACAAATGGGATTCTCTCTCGCAAAATGAAGCTCAGCGCGTTTTAAACTCACGTCCTCAATAAAATTGATATATAAGCGAGCTTCGACTGCGAGGAACTGGTCGGATCAACTGACCGTTCGCTTGTTGATTTCCAAGACTGCGCCGGGGCCGTACCATACGACCGAACTGCTTCCAGTGAAACTATTCTTGACGCCGTTCTTATGGACCATATGATCCAGTTGCGTTCGCTTGTTGATGTGGAGCACACGTATGTGGAGCTCGAACAGGCTCGTGCGCTGAACCATTAGTTCTTTCATGACTGACGGCTTACTCCTACCACCGTAGTGCTCTTGCCGGAATACACATTCAGCCAAGGACTCATGAGCCAGGCAAACCAATACAGCCTTCACTGGCGCCTTGTCTCTGAGCGAGTGCATCTTCGTGGCTCAAGTTGAACTGCAAAAGATATATCATTTCTTTTGTGCAGAGTGGAACTCAACCAGGACTGTGGAGACGCGCTAGTTGTACGTCATAAGAGTAGGTGTGCGCGTCAAAGGTGTGGGTGATTCCGGGGGTAGGAGTGATGGCGTCAGAGGTAGGGAGTGTCCTGAACGAGCGCGCGAGTGTGGCACGAGGCAAGTGC
>JAASFQ010000398.1:0-24309 GCA_023333845.1 Globisporangium polare | reverse complement strand
TGTTGCGTCTTGTTTTTGTTGTTGTTGCTTTCAGACTGGATGCCTGAGGAGCGTGTGCACCTGGGCGAAGAGCTCAGCGACGTGCTGCTCTACCTCGTGCAGCTCGCCGACCGGAGCTTTGCCGACCTAGCGAGTGGTGTCCGCGACAGACTTGGTCAAATGGCCGCCAAGTACCCCCATTGAAGACCCATGATAGATCACAACCCAGCCATCGTAACGCAAGCAGCCACGACAGCAGTGATCGTTTAAAGAAGACACGTGTCAATTAGCCTCATACCTTTAGTCCAGACAGCAAGAGTTCCCTGGTCTGCATGACGGCGGAGCACACATGCGCAAACTGGTGGGTGGGGGGTCCTAAAAAAATTAACCAGCGACCGAGCCGTCGTCGTTCTTCACTCGCGCTCTCTAAACGTCTTCGGCGGCGTCGCCGTCTATCTGGCGGTTCTCGATCTCGAGCTTCTCGATCATCTGCAGGAACTCCTTCTCCTCGTTCACGCTCACGACCTTCGGCTCCATCTTGACGGACATCGAGCCCTTCTTGGCCGTGATGTGTTCCCGCACGGCCTCGATGGCCTCCTGCAGCTTCTGGATGCCCTTCTGCTTGTCCAGCGTGCTCGTCGTCATGACGTACATGGGCGGCGCGATGAGCTTGACCTTGACCGGCACGTCCTCCGTGCTGGTGGCCTGCGCGGCCTGGAGCGCCGAGCGGATCGCCTCAATCCCCTCGTACGTGAAGCACGTGACCTCGATGTCGGCGCGCACCTTGATCGGCTGCGGCGTGAGGCGGCGGCGGATGTGCGTCTTGAGCGACGCCAGGATCTCCGGCGAGATCTCGAGCGCCTCGAACACGGCGTCGTCCGTGATGCCCATCTTGAACACGTCGTAGCAGTGCACGTACTCGACGCGCTTGTCGTCCTCGTTCGGGTTCTCGATCTTGAACTTCTTGTAGAGCGGCCACGCGATCTTCTCGTACAGGTCCTCGATCTCGAGGCCCGAGTCCTGCGACACCTGGCGCAGCACGCCGTGCACGGTCTTCGCCTTGTTGTATCGCTCCTCGCACTTGGCGATGTCCTCGGGGGACACACGGCGCTTGGACAGATCAATGTACCCCTTCTCCTTGTCCACACGGAGCACCATCACCACCTCGTTCTTGCCCACGCGGATGAGCTTGTTGATCGACCGGATGCGGCGGCGCGAGAGCTCCGAGAGCAAGATCATGCCCTCGATGTTGTTGTACTCGAGCAGCGACACGTACGCACCCATTTCCGCGATCGAGCGCACGTTCACCATCACGAGCTCGTCGATCTCCGGGTACTTTTGCTCGTAGAAGCGGCATTGCAGCTGCAGGATCTCGCTCGACGCGTTCGGGTCCTCACCGGCGGCGAGCGCAGCGGCGTTGTTCACGGCGGCGGCGGCGGCGGCGTCAGTCATGATGATAGAGGCGGGGAGGGGCGGGGCGGAGATGCTAATCGGAAGCTCTTCGTGGGCTGCTCTCTCTCACGAACGCGTGTGCGCTTCGGCTTTGGCTTCGTCGTCTGCGGGCCAGCAACCGCAGGACCAGCAGCCAGCAGCCAGCCACAAGAACGTTTTGTTACAAAAGGGGGAGGGTGTTTGGGTGGCGCTGCGCTGGTGACTTTGGTCGCGGCACCCAGTTCTGCGTTGCTGGGTGACGAGGAGAAGCTGCTCACCACCCGGATCCGCGTTGCTGGGTGCGGGAAACGAGTGTCAGGTGTTTGACAGAGACGCTTTGACCAGGACGAGGTGTTTGGGTGATGCGTGGCGACTTCATAACCCGTAATTAGGAGCTGTAAACCCGACGCACCAAGTTCGGGGATGTTTGGGTCGATCAGGACGACAGACAGTCAAGAAGAAACCTTCGAGAATGCGATAGCTCTTTTGGACGCACTCTTCTCGACACAGCAACAGCTCGCTCAAACAGTCACATGACACAAAGAACGAAACGGAGTGGACCACATATGTACCCCTATATGGACATTTTACTACTACTGTTCATATACGCCTTTCAAAATGGCCACGTGCTCGGTTCTTCCGTGCACGCCGAGTGGGAGATCAGGGTGTGCGAACGCACCATGATCTGCGCGCTTGAGCGCTCCCAGTCGCAGGATGGGGCCATGACCCTTTTGTTGGTTCCCTACGAGCGCGCCGCCGCTCGAGCGCAGCTGCTGAGGCTGCTGGACGGAGCGTTTGTGTGTGCATCATATCAAGCTACGAGGTAAGGACATAATGTTGCGCCTTTTCGTGATCGGCTGATCATACTTCGAACTGCTTGACTATGTGCGTACAGCCACGTGATGCACTACTCGCAGATCGCCACACTGCGCGAGCGGGTGCATTTGACGTATACTCTCCGTATTGCCACTTGCGGCCACCTGTACATCGTATCGTGTATCCCATGCATGCAAAGGTGACGAGCTTCAGCTCGGTGCAACCTCGTCATTGATGCACAACAAGGCGAGTCATGCTTCTGTGGCTGACATCGAGTGAACGGACACACTCGCCTTTTCGTCCGGATCAACCGATAGATCCGAATGGAAAAGGGTCTCCAATCATATGCTCCAGATAGAGCGAGAAGGAGGTCGCGTGCCATCCGTCGTCAACGTCACCCGTCCTTGTCTTCGGCGATTCCGATGTTATGGTATGCACAGAGACGAGATGCTGTACGAGGAGCTATATTGTGTCCATAAGTGACCGATTTGCGAAACACGGACGTAACTCCATGGGGTACGTCCTCCTTTCAAATAGAAGTTGTATCGGAAGAGACCTCGAAAACCGTGAAAGGTCCTTCCATTAGCAGCTCCGATACAAACCGACCTTTCACGGTTTTCGAGGATTATTTATCCCTTCCCACTTGCGATCCGATTTATGGGATTCCCAGAGCAACCAAACAGACGCAAATCCAACATGGCTCCGCAAAACAAAACAAACAATCGTGACCGCATCCCGCACTCTGTGCGACGGGAAGGCGACCAGGGAGAAGCATGTACGGCTCCGTGCGCGCGGACGAGAGAGGGAGACCGAGGGGCGCCGCCAATGTCGCTCCTCCTCCTCCTCCTGCAGCCATACCGGCCTCGTCCCTGCAGTCGCCCGTGTCCGCGTTCGTGAAAGACCGCGGGCCGCCAACCGCGCAGAATGAACCAGAGCAGGAGGAGCTGTTGCTCAGCGCCGTCGCTCCCGCGCCGCGCGTCACGCTGCTGACCGACCACGTGCATGTGCGCACGAGCGTCGAGGCCGACGCTGAAGCGGCACGCAAGAAGCAGCGCAACGTGTTCATCCCCGTGGCGTGCAGCATCTTCGGCGTCATCATCTTCATGCGCCTCGGCGCGATCGTCGGCTCGCTCGGCCTGCTCTACACCTGGCTCGTCATCGGCGCGGCCTTCGTCGTCGCGCTGCTCACGATCGGCTCGGTCTCGGCGCTTGTGCTGGCCGCCTTCGCAGAGTTCTCGCCTGGTGCGTACTGTTGGAAGAGTCGTGTGCATGCTGATGTGCTGTGCTGACCGTATGTGTGGTTGGGATCGTCTGTGTAGGCGAAAGCATGGACCTGTCGGGAAGCTTCTTCAACATTATCCGGCGCTCGCTGGGACGCCACTTGGGACAGCTCATGGGCGTCATGCTCTACATCTCGTTTGCGGTCGCGACATCGTACTACCTGCTGGGTTTCTCCGAGATCACGATGTTCTACATGGGCATCTTCGCGACGACGCACACGCTGCCGTGGAATGCGCAGGGGTCCTGGGTCACTGTGATCATCGCGAGCACGCTGCTGGCGCTTCTCGCGTTCTCGTGCACCGTTGGCGTAAAGGCGTCGCGCCGGCTCGTGCGCTTCGTGTTCGTAGTGGTCATGGTCGCTGTCGCGTGCAACGTTGTCTTCATGCTCACCTCGAACCCGTCAACCAAGACGGGCCTCTCACTTGACCATCTGCGAGATAACGTTGTCGATCGCTCGCCAAGGCACGTCGTGGAGATGTTTGCCATGTTCTTCCCAGCGTTCTGCGGCGTTCTTGCCGGCACGAGCTTGGCAGAAGACATCTCGGCGTACTTTCCGTACCCAGTCGCGCTCGCGTCGCCAGCGTCGATGGCAGCAAAGCAGCCGCATCAACTCGTGCTCGGCGTGCACTATGCTCTGTTTTTCAGCTTCATCGTGTACATCGCGCTCAGCTTGGTGCTCGCGGCGGGCGTCGACAACGAGACGCTGCGTGCAGAAGTGCTCATCGTACCCGTGGTTGTCGACTCGATCCTGGGCGTGCCAGTCGTGTACCTCGGCATCGTGTTCACGACGCTATCGTCCGCGCTGTCCAACATCATGGGCGGCACGAGCATCCTCGCGGCGCTCCTCTCGGGCAACAAAGACGACGGCCGCTTGCCAGATCGCGACCCAGTCGCGTCAATGGGCGACTCGACACGGCTATTGAGGCGTGCCAGCAGACGCTCTCGGTCATCGTCGTCACTTGTGATTTCAATTCGTGACCCGTCGACCTACTCGCCGTCAACGGTCGCAGCGATCACGTGGGTGATCAGCCAAGCTGCGATCCTCTGCGGCACCGTCGACGTGATCATCCCGCTCGTCAGCGCGTCGTTCCTGCTCACGTTCTTCGTGCTCAACTTCGCGTGCTTCTTCCAAGAGGTGTCCTCCAGATCGTTCAGTCCAAGCTTCCGATTGGTATGTGCATCGCCATTTGATTGGCTGGTGATCATGGACTGAGCTAACAAAATCACTTCGTGTATGTGTGTATAGTACTCGAGATGGACGGCGCTGCTGGGAGCGATTCTCTCGCTGGTGGGCTTCTTCCTTGTCATCTCGACCGTCTTTTTGGTCATCGTAGGCGTCTCGGTCGTCGGGTATGCTACCTACTACCGCCACGAGTTGCCCATCATTGTGAAGCGAATGTCTGGTGCGCGACGACAGACAGCAGCTACGCGACCGACGCGTGGCGAGAGCTTCCTCGACACGATCATTGACCAAGAGAGCGACGTGCTTGCAGACCTGCTCTCACCAACGGGCGCAGTCGACGAAGACGCGGAGAGCGAGAAGAAGCGCTTCGAGCTCGCGGCGCAGTACGTTCGCGACGCGATTCACGGCAAGTTCCTCGGCCAGGAGTACCTAATCGAAGGGCTGCACAAGACGCACTTCAAGCGCATGTACCACGCGCTGAGTTTTGTGCGGCTGTCCAACATGGGAATCCTGATGCTGCTCACGTTCTTCGAGACGCCGTCGTGGTGCTTCTTCGCGACGTCGTGTGGAGATCCAGACAAAGTGCTCACGTGGGGGCTTCCTGTGCTTTCGCAGAACACGACGATCACGATCGAACTGGTGTGCCTGAGCCTTCTTGCGGTCGAGATGGTGCTCAAGTTCACGTACATGGGCCAGCGCCTGTACTTTGAGAACAAGTGGCATGTGATGCAGCTCATCTGTTTGCTCGCGGACTTTGCCTCAGTCCTGATTGTCGTGTTTGTCCCGCAAGGTAACGGTGCAGCCCACGCGACAGGATCAGCAACTGGTGGGTCTGACTCTGCTGTGAGCGACGTGCTACGCAACGGGGTCAGGGGCGTGAAGCCGCTGGTGCTCGCGCCGCTGATCCGGCCGATGCTTCTGCTGTCGATGAGCCACAAGCTCCGCTCCGGGTTCTCGAGTCTCGTCAAGGCGCTGCCACGCTTCATTGACGGACTGCTGACGATCACCGTGCTGATCGTGATCTACGCGGTCTTTGGCATGGTGCTGTTCGAAGGCACCGACGAAGGCACGCAGTACTTCAACAATTTTGCCGACGCGTGCCTCAACCTGCTGATCTTGCTGACTACCGCGAACTTCCCGGACGTGATGATGCCGATTTACTCGCAAGTGCGCGCGGGCAGTCTCTTCTTCGTGAGCTTCTTGATGGTCGGCCAACTGCTCGTGATGAACCTCGTGTTCGCGTCCGTGTATCAGAACTACCGCCACGAGGTCGCACAGCGCGCCATGGAGTACGTCGAGCAGCGCTTTCAGGCGCTTCAGGTCGCGTTTCAACTGCTTCCCGAGACTGTGGACGTCGAAGAGCGCCCTGAGACTTTCGGAGGCGAAAAGGCGATCACACGCGGAGCCTACGAGCGCCTGGTCGCTGAGATCAAGCGTCCGGCGTTCTCGTTCTTCCTCGACGAGGACAAGCAGAAGAAGAAGAAGAAGAAGAAAGCTAAGAAAGCGCCGGCTGTCGACAACCGCTTTGACAAGAAGAGCGTCGGCTTCCGAACGATCCACAGTGACGTAGAGGAGCAGGAGATCACGTTTGATCAGTTCTACCTGCTCATCAAGGCTTTTGCCGCGCGTCAGAAGAAAGCGCAGAACAAACCCAAGAAGCTGCTGCGTCGACAGAGCACGCTAGTCGTCGTGACGTGGATGCAGAAGGCGGTCGTGCGTGGCTGGTTCGACAAGGCGATCGACGTGCTCATCCTTGGCAACCTGCTCGCGATCCTGATCGAGACGCAGACAAAGATCGCCGGCAACGAGAGCGCGTTCCTGACCTGGGAGCTCTGCATGCCGCTCTTCACGGCCGCGTATCTTGTCGAGATGTTCATCAAGATGTACTTCTACGGCTTCGGGCGGTACTTTGACCAGCTGCGCAACGTGTACGATTGTGTCGTGACGATCGTCATCTCGATCGCGGAGGTGAGCGTCCACGTCCACTACGGGGGCACGCCGGACTGGGAGTGGGTGCGCTTCCTGCTACTGCTCCGATTCCTGCGGTGTCTGCGTCTTCTGATCGCTCTCAAGTCGCTGAGCTCCATGTTCGCGATCGTGTTGCGCCTGATTCCAGCGTTCACGACACTCTACGGTGAGTGTGTTGTGAGTTTCGTGACGTTTGTCGGCTTATAGGAGTATGATTGCTAACTTTGTAATGTGTCATTGCTAGGCATGCTGGGCATTGTGATGGCGGAGTATGCGGCGATCGGGATGCAGGTGTTCGGAGGGAAGCTCGTCATGGGCGACGAGCGACTCGCCGGGATCACGTACGGCACGGCCAACTACTACAGCAACAACTTCAACGACTTTGCGTCGTCGCTGGTCACACTCTTTGAGCTGCTCATCGTCAACAATGTACGTTAAAGGCTGTGTGAGACCATGACCTTCACGAATCATCACTAACATTGTTGATGATTTGTATGAGCAGTGGTACGTGACGATGGAAGGCGCCGAGACAGTCACGAGCAAGTGGAGCCGGATCTACTTTATCAGCTTCTACATCATCGGCGTCGTGATGGTGCTCAGTCTCGTGGTGGCGTTCGTCGTGGAGGCGTACTTCGAAGATGCGGCGGCGCTTGAGAGCAAAGCCCAAGCGGCGGTGGAGAAAGGCACTTCCACTTCCTCCTCCTCTTCGTCGTCAGCGCCTGCTGCGAGCTTCTCTCTTCACAGCAGAGACAGCTCCTCGTCCGACTCGCCCCCACCGTCCTCCTCGTCACAGGTGCAACACGACGGGCACGCGTCGCAGCAGCGGCTGGTGCGCCGCCAGTCCATGAAGCTCTGTCCGCGCGCTGACAGCATCTACGTCGAGGACTTCTTGTGAGGCTCCCTTGCTCGTTTCTTATGACCGGAGCACTGTCGGTGCTTCACATGGATACATTCTGCTGCTGGAGACCTGGTAACAAGCCAAGCTCGCTCGGGCTTGGTGCCAGTGGGCTTCAGAGGGGCCGCAACCATTTTTGACAAGTAGTTCATCAGTGTTCATATGTTTCGGTGTCTTGTAAGCTCTTCTCTCTCGTGCTTTCTTCCTATTATCTGCTAGGCGCATGCCGACCTTGCCGAGCTCTGCCTTCCTGCTCGTGCCCAAAGGCAGCCAGCTGAAACAATCTGTGACGTGTGAGCTGCTCCCTTGCAAACCCAATATTCCCCTTGATTGGCAAATGATAAGAGTCTACAGGTCTGCTACGCAATGGACAATCGGCACAGCAAACACAGGAAAGCCAAGATGGCCGCCGCCTCGCGAAGGCTCTCGGCGGCGCTGCGTGTCCTCGCCTTGTGGACGCTGTTGGCGAGCGCATTTGCAGCTGCTGATAGCAGCAACAGCGAGGCTCAGCAAGCGTCCACCACACATGGCGGTACCGAGAGCGAGTTCGTGCGCGTGATCCTGCTGGGGGCGACGGGGAACCTGGCGGCGAAGTACCTCTGGGTCGCGAGCTTCCGCCTCGCATTGCAGTCCTACGAGCAGCGCAATGCGCCGCAGTTCGAGTTCATCGCTGCAGCGACCAACAGCCAGGCGTATGGAGAGCAGTGGAAGACGCAACTCTTTGACGCAGCGTTCCGACAGCGCGTCTGCGGAGATGGTAACAGCAGCAGGGAGCCCGGCGACGTCCACTCTCAGTGCGAGGCGTTCTTCAACGAGCGCTTCGTCCCCAATGTCCAGTACGCCCAGCTACGAGATGAAACGCACTACGAGCGACTCGCAGACTTGTTAGCGCAACAAGACATAGTGCTCCCAGGTGCTGCAGCAACTGAACAGGCGAGAACCGTTTCCAGAGTGGAGGTCGGGCGTCTCGTGTACTTGGCGATCCCACCCTCATTTTTTGCCCAGGTGAGCGCATATGGGATTTCATGCTCGCCCTGTACTCTGTTGGTAGAGATTGTTATGTGTGTGTGTGTGTGTGTGACTGTGAACTTGTACATCTGTTGTTGTTGTTGTTGCTGCTGTCTGCGTAGAGCAGCGAGCTCGCGCACAAGCACTTGCGACCGAAGGCGACGCCATCCAAGCGTCCATTCTTCCGCGTCGTTGTCGAAAAGCCGTTCGGGACCGACTTGGAGTCCGCCCAGGCGCTGCAACTTCAGCTCCACAAGTCTCTCAAGGTGTGTTATGTCATCGTCGTCCCAAACTCCGCCTATTAACGTGGCGGCCAGCTCAGCGTCGCTTGTCAACTCACCATCTTCGCCTTCTAGGACGACGAGATCTTCCTGATCGACCACTTTGCCGGCAAGGCGGCCGTGCAGGCGCTGAGTCAGTTCTTTGAGCGCAACCACGAGCGGCTCCGCCCAAAGTGGAGCTCTAGGCACATCAGTAGGATCGAGGTGCGCATGGCCGAGACCGAGACGTGCGAGGGCCGCATCCAGTTCTTCCACAGGTGTGCGCCATCCTTCTCAACTGATAGTCACTCGCTGTGTATCCAAATCACTGACTGTGAGCCTATCTATCCGTTCCGTAGCACTGGGATCATCCGCGACGTCATGGCCAACCACTTGCAGCTGCTGCTGGGGCTCGCCGTCGCGCCATCCTTTGAGCACCTCACCCACGCAGACCAAGAGCGCCTCGCATTCGCTCAATCACTCTCGAGAGCTGAAGCAGCGAGGGATATGCTCCTACTTGGCCAGTACGAGGACTACGCTCGCCACTACAGACAGGAGACTGGCACTGGCCTCAGTGAGTCGTCATCAGCATCTCTCTTTGTGCCTACTGCAGCGCGTGTGACCTTGCAGAGCAGTATGAGCAACTGGAATGCCACGCATCTCGTGCTTTCGGCTGTCAAAGCCGCGCATGAGCGCCGTCTCGAGGTCATTATCCACTTCAAAGCCTCGGCACAGGCAGATGCCGATACGAGTGGCAGCTGCGAGCTGCGCGTGACGATCCAGACGCAAAAGAACGTCGAGCGCCGCAAGAGCGAGCGCATCGCGTGGACCTGTGCGTTCTTGGACAACCTCATACCTCCAAGCGGGTGGGAAACTGAGATTGAGAGCCACAGCAGTCCGAGCCAGCGAGTGTTGGTCCCGTCCTCGTCTCCTATCTCTTCATCAATTGGTGAGATGTGGCGCCTTGGCGACGCGCGAACCGCGTACGACGTGCTGCTCCGTGAAGCTGCCACTGGGAACCGAAAGCATTTCGCGAGTATGCAGGAGGCGGTCGCCGCCTGGGAGCTCTGGACGCCTATCGTGCAGCACGCTGAACGAGCCACACGCCAGGCGTCACCTGCTCCACCAGCAGCAGCAGTATCCCAACCACCAGCAGCAGCCTCGTATACCATCTACCCCACAGGCAGCGCATTGTGGTCCAGAGCCCAAGTCACTGCTGCCAGCCAATCACCGCGAGATGAGCTGTAAAGATCCAGAAAGCATCTCGGTGGTGATGAGTAGCAGTACCAGATTCGTTGGTACTTCAGTCCTTCGTACCAGAAAGATCACTGGAAGACTTGCTATGGACTGTAGTTTACAATTTCGACTTGTGTCATCAACAGCACGCAAAATGGAACTAACAAACTAGACGAATCGATTCTATATCAAGAGCTACACTAGCTATGAACGCAACACTTTGTCACCAGAGCACGGGCTCGAGGAAGTCCTCGCCGTACAAGTGCGTGAGGTACGGCACGGGCTGCGCGGGGCACTTGACCTGGAAGGACTCCAGTTGGCACGTGCGCAGCGGGAAGACCCAGTCGCGCGGGATGCGGAAGCGCTTGGCCTGCTCCACTCGCGTCTCTTTTCCATTCGTTCGCGTGACCTCAATTGGCTCGCAGTGCCAGCAGGTATTCCACACTGGGTCGGGCAGTGGGCTGAGCAGCTCGATGGTCGCGTTGCCGTATTCGTTCCAGGACTCGAGCGTCTGGAACTCGAAGATGTCGACGTAGAAACCGTGCGTGCGCTCGACCCAGCGCGCCGGGATCTCGGGAAAGCGGTCGGCTTGCTGGTAGAGCTTGCTCTGCATGATGTTGAGCTCGTAGCCGTCCGGTAGATCGATGTTGGCATCCCGCAGCCGCTGCAGTCCGCTCTGCAATACGCCGACGTTGCCGTTGACGTCCCACGGGATGACGCCGCCCGTGCGGTGCTGTCCGAGCAGCGAGCCGCTGTCGAGCCAGTAGTCGATACCGACGGTCTCGAACACGCGCGTGAGCTCAAAGAGCAGGTCCTCGAGCGCGGCCATGCGCTGCGTGGGCGTCACGCACGCGTTGCGCCTCACGAACCGCGGATCGCGGCCGCGCGGCGAGAGGCAGCGGCGCATATTCGCGGGCGACGACCGCCTCTTGAGCTGTGCGTTCTGCGCGTGGCCCTCGCCGCTCGGTGCGTGCAGCAGGAAATACCAGAATGCGCACACCTCGAAGGCCACGAGCAGCGCGACCCAGAGCACGCGGCCGCGCATCTTCATCATGCGCTCCAGTGGACGAATGTCGAGCATCTGGGGCACGCGCGCGCGCGGATGGCCGGTCGTGTCTGCGACAGGTTCCTTTCGACGGCAAACAGACTGCTCACTTTCCTTCGGCGATCCTCCTCTTCTACGAGAGCTGGTCCATCTCCATTTTCAGACGAACGAACGAACGTGTGGGAAATTAACGTCAAGCCGGCAGGTGGCGGAAGTGTCGTGCGAAGGTCGCGTGAACAACCGCTGCAAGTGTGCGACATGAGAGCAGCTGAGCACAAAAAAGGTTGGGCGACCTCCGCGCAACATTCGTGGGGTTGAGGCGCCATCGCACATGAGCTCCCTTCGCGCAACATTTGTTTTTCCAGCTGAGGAGCCAAAATCAAACTGCGAGACTCGCTATTGGCTCGGTGAGCGTATACAAGCCGCACTGACGCATACGCGCTCATGCAACGAGACGTTGAGCCGACTAGGAGCACCAGAGCTGAGCGTGACGCCAGCGCAAGCAGGTGCTTGTCACCCCGTGTCGTGTCGTGGACCAATTGGCTCGACTCCCCGTGATGACATCAGTGACCTGTTTTTCATGAGCAAGCGCTCGGTTTGCCTCCCAAAGTATATATATATATGTGTGTGCATTTGGATCGAAGCATAGCTTTATTATACAGATCCGTTTGCTGGTCCGTTGAAGCCCGTCATTTCATAGCAAGTCGGGCTAAGCTGCACAAACACAGGTATGGAACCCATTTGTAAATGTTTCGCTCGTGGAAATCTATGAAGAGAAGGTCCTTGAGCGCTGGACGATGTGGATGTCAACGGGCGTGTAGGCTTGGTGGTTAAGGCTGAGGACTTGTGGAGGTTAAGCTTTCCCGCTCTTGTGTGTTCCCTCTTTGGTTGCACAGACACCATCGGAAACAGAAAGCCACTCACACACTCACACACTCACACACACACGCGCGCGCAGCAGTAGCAGCATTAGCACAACTGACCCGCCGGCACCAGAGCTCACGCGTCCACATCACCACCACAATGGCTGAAGTAAACTCGACCACCGCGGCGGCGGACGCGACCCCGCAGCTCAAGGAGTTCACGCTCGAGGAGGTGAAGGCGCACAACACGGCGCAGGACTGCTGGATGATCATCAGCGAGGAGGGCGAGCGCCGCGTGTACGACGTGACGGCGTTCCTGGACGACCACCCGGGCGGCCCGGAGATCATGATCGATCTCGCCGGCCAGGACGCCACCGCCGAGTTCGAGGACATCGGCCACTCGAACGACGCGCGCGCGCAGCTCAAGTCGCTGCTTGTGGGCAAGGTCAAGGGCGACGTGAAGAAGGCGGCGCCGGTCGCCGGCGCGGGCAAGACGGTCAACGGCCGCAAGGACGTCAGCGGCAACAACGGCCCGCTCTTCCTCGTGCTCGCCGGTGTGGTCGGCGCGATCGCGCTCTTCCTCCAGTTCGGCCAGGCGCAGTAAGTTAAGGTCACTACTGCTGCCTTTTATTTACGACACAACATCACCAGCTATCATCGTATACAAGACACACAAGGCGCGCGCGCATGCCGAATTTTATCACTGCAAGAGAGTGAACGAGACGGCAGCTCCTCGAGATTGGTGGATGGTGACGACACGTCGAGGAAGGAGAGACGGCAGGATCGTTTCCTGTTGCTGTGGGGAATGAATCTGCGCGCGACTTGAAGAGAAGAAGAAGAAGAAGAGAGAGAGAGAGAGAAAGAGAGAGAAGAAGAAGCTAGAGAGGGAGAGCTAGAGACGAAGGAGAGGAAGAACGAGCGGGCGAGCAAGGCGAGTGACGGGAAGATGGCAAGGGACGCGAAAAACGAAGACGCACACGACAGGTAGCGTTGACGTGTGTGTTTTAGTGGCGATCTCTGTCGCTTTGCTGCATGTTTTTGTTTGTTTGAATGGATATTTTTTGCTTCAACATCCATGATGTTCTTGCGGCGCTTTTAATACGCATCCATGCATATCGCTTGCTGCTGATCCTGTGTTTCACTCGGCATTATGGGCGTGGATCGCACGCGGCCAACGCGCAGAGCGAGAAGCAGCCAGGACGCCATGTGGCCCTTGCAGCTCCCCTCTCTGCGCATGGAGCGCATCATCGTCCTGAGCTGCAGATGGGCTCACGAGTGAACACGTGGCAATTCCGCGGGTGCGACCTCCTTTCTCTTGGTGACGCTGTTGACGAGATCATGACATCACCGGCATTTGCATTGACACGCGAAGCTGAAGTTCTGGAGGCGCATCTCTTCGAATAGTAGCGAATCAGCATTCACCCTTCCCCATTTCAGCCACTCAGACGAGGTTCATGCAAAGATTTGTTTTGCTTGCTGCCAAATTAGCACTTGTAGCCATTTCAACAGACGAAGAGGGCGGACTCAACATGTTCAAAGCACGCGGTCACGAGTCCCTAATGGCTACTGATTATTCCCCCATGCCGACCATGCAAGGCCTCACAACGTCCGCTACTATTGCTACTCACTCTGCGGACGACGACCCGTTCGCCGCCAGCTCGGCGTTCTTCGCGGCGTACAGTTTGTTCCACTGGGACATCGAGTCGCGCTTGTTCTCCTTCTTGATCGCGTCTGCGGGTCAATAGAAACACACAGAAAGAGAGAGAGAGAGAGAGAGAGAACCAACACACTCAGACACTCAAGCATATACAGCCACAGCACACACAACAGACACGCAAATGCAAAACGTACGCGACTGCGCGTCGACGCGGAGGTTCTCGGCGCGCTTCTTCATCTTCTCGACGCTCGCGGAGATCTCGGTCATCGCAGCCCGGATGTCCTGGATCTTGCGAATGTAGTGCGGCAGCTTGTCCATCACGACCGCCACGTTATTGACCTGCTCGTTCGCGCAAATGCTCGCATTTTGAGTCGACAGCAGGTGCAGCAGGTGCTGTTAATATTGCCATCACCACATGAATAAGTATACACTCTCGTCAGTACTGATATCAGGTCAATACACTTGGCGAATTGGACTCGCGGGCGTACCTCTTGGCTCTCGGTGAGCTCCGCTATCCGGTGGATCGAGTCGTCCAGCGATGGCTGCAGGCGCGAGACAATCGAGTCGCCCATGAGCTGGATGCCGTCCTCAGGCGAGCCATCGAGCGACCAGTGCGCGTCGTCGTCTTCTAACTTCTGCTTGTGTAGCGGTGCTGCTGTTGTGAATGCGACCACATTCTTCAGGGATGGCGAAGGCAGCGACGCATTTGAGCTGCTCGGTGGTGCACTTTGAACGTTCTTGCGCTCCTCAGACTGCACTGTGCTGATATCCAATCCTGCGCCAATCGCTCGTTCGTGCTCGCTGTCGCCACCGTCTTCCTCGCTCTCTTCTCCATTGGCAGCAGCGGGCGTCGCGACGGTGACGCTCTCTGTCGCACTGGTCTTTGCCAAACTGACAGCTCCTTCGTCGCCACCGCTCTCTTCGTCGTCGTCACTTTCCTCACCGCCACCTGTTGCTGGTGCTACAAGTGGAGCTTGGACGTTGAAGCGTGGTGCAGCAGGCAAAGAGAGCGCTGGCGTTGTGCCGGTGCTGGACTGCGACGCGCCGTAGCCGCCGAACTGGAAGCTGTACTGGACTGCACACTCACACAACGGTAGCGAGCAAAGAGTGTGAGCGTGAGCTTGTACGGTAGAGAGAGTCAGGTGCATATGGCGCGCGCATGTGTAGACGCACTCTCTTCCTCCTCTTCGTCGTCCTCGCTGTCCTCTCCGGCGTACACGCGGCCGCTGAACTTGTCGGCCATGGCGAGCGAGCAAAGTGATCGACTTTGCTTTGAGCTTTGGGAAGATGATCCGCAAGCAAGCAAGTCTTTCTTTCTCTCTTTCTCCAGCCAGATTATTTGTCTATTTTCAGCCAGTCAGAGTGCGTGTCCGAATACATTTTGGCGAATCGAATGCTGAGGAGTTCCAGCTTGAATGCTCTGTCATTTATTATATATTGCGTACATAAGCAGGGGATTCCAATATAATATAAAACGAGCCACTCGAGCAGTGAGTGAAGCTCACGAACGCGAAATTCAATGTGATTGAGTCACATCCCCCTGCGGGGGGATGAGGCGCCCCCCCCACACGGCGCCATTGGAGGATTCCAGGTCGGTGTGGCACGTGCACTCGTCCATGACGCTCGTGTCGTGGCGCACGAAGAAGATGCTGAAGCCGCGGCTGCCGTGGTTCCACTGGCACGCGTCCTTGAAGCCGCCCCAGCTGGACACGTCCATGGCCGAGCAACTCTGCAGTCCGATGCGGAACCTGTCCGTCGTGGCATTGCGTGTGCTGTGGCTGCTACCTGATATGCTAGTCGAGGCGCTGGCGTTGATGGCGTGCTGTGTGTCACTGGAGTCGCACATGATGCTGGAGTTGGTGGCGGCTGCTTTGACGCCTGCATGATCGGTGTGGAACGGGCCTGTTGGAGCAGAATTTACTGCTGTGTGTGAGACGAGCGTCAAATGACTTGAGCAGCTGCAGGCAACTCGGGAAACGGCCACAGTCCTAAGAGAAGACACGCGCGTGCTTTCATTTGTTCTTGCCCGTCCACGAACCGTCCGTAAAGAAGCAACAGCTGGAGTCACGTGATCTTGAACCGCTTTCACTCCGAGGAGTGTCGGTACTCGACGCTCATGTCCATACTCAACAAGCACGCAAAAAACGAGGAACCCGGCTCCAAGGCTAGAGTTTTGCTGTCTGTTTGTTGTCCGTCTATTCGAGTGTGCTCACTTCGTGCTTCTAACCTCTAGCCTCTCCATGATTGGAAGCCACTCTAGTGCGCTTTTTACTTCCTACTGATATCTGTTTCTTTCTCGTTGCTATTTCCTGTGGCTCTCTGTCATTCACCACCGCGAGAGCCTCACTTGACTTGACTCTAGACGCCTCATGCTTGACTGGCTGTGTCTGCACGTGGCACTCTATCCATTGAGAGTGGAGATGGCGACGCCGAGGATCACGAACGTGATCGCAAGGAACGTGGCTGCGAAGCCCACGGAGCTGATGATCGGCTCGGTGAACGGCGTGATCGCCGCGCCCGAGAAGCCCCACACGCGCTTGCAGTAGCGGCTGCCGATCACCTGGAACCAGCACGGGATTGAGAGTCCCAACAGGAACCCAAAGAGTCCGGCGACCGCGAAGATGAAGTCGAGCTTCTTGAACACGACGGCGAGCACGAGCGGCGGCGCCGCAGCGAGCAGGCGACACACGTTGCGCGTGGCCGCAGGGCCAAGACGCGCCGAGACCGTCTTGGGCACCGACATGAGCAGGTTGTCACCCACGGTCACGCCCACCATCGGGTACGCCGACGTGACGTTCACGACGGGGAAGATCAGGATCACGAGCTGCACGAAGACGCCAAAAGGGTTCTTAAACTCGCACTCGTCCCAGCCGTTGCCGCAGCCCGTGTACGAGCTCCACATGAGCGACGCGAGCGGGTTGATGTTGTCGAACGCGAGCGCGCCGAGCAGCCCAACGAGCAGGTAGAACGAGCCGGAGATGATGAGCGCCGCAAACGCCACCTTGCGCGCCGCCGACTTTGGGTTGAGCGGCTGCAGCGCGTCGGGCATGTTGTACTGGCAGTTGAGCGCGAGCAGTGTCGGGCCGAAGCCCTTGCCGAAGTTGCCCCAGTTGAACGCGCCGATGCGCGTGTAGCGCATGCTGAGCACGTCGCCGCCGTCCACGCCGATCTTGATGGCCATCGTCACGAGCATGAGCAGCAGCGCAGCGATGCGGTACACGGACAGGAACTTCTGGATCGACGCCTGGTCCGAGATGTCGAGCAGCACCATGGAGATCACGATCGCCGAGAAGATCGCCATGCACACGTAGTACGCATCCAGGCAACCAGCTGCCGGGTGCGCGGCGTACGCGTCACACGAGTCACCAAGCACGTACGAGAAGAAGAGCGAGGCCACCGAGGACGCGAACACGGACGCGTAGCTCCAGAGCGCGCCGATGCAGTAGAGCGCCATGACGAGCTGCACCGTGAGTTTCCCGAACTTGCCGGCGAACATGTCGCCGATCGTCGCGAAGTCAAACTTGCGGTACGTCAGGTGGTGCAGCGGGGCGCCACCACGCGTGGCAGCACACACTCCTTCCGCGCGCGCGAGCGACTCGAGCGTGTAGTTCATGGTCACGAGCGCGCCGAGCACGCCCACGACGAGCAGCGACGACGTGAGCACGATGCCGGCCTCCATGAACGCGTACGGGAGCCCGAAGCAGCCCGTGCCGATGACGTAGTTGAGCGTCATGGCGAGCGTGATGGCCGGTCCGTAGGGCTTGACGCCATGGCCGCTGGCGTGGTCGTGCTGCAGGAGCCGCGCCGTCTCGTCCGCCATGGTCCTTTGGCTCGAGTGGGCGGAATGATAATGCTGGCCAGTTGTCGCGACCCATTTTGTTTGGCTTGGGCTGTTTGAGGAAACACCCGACTCTTCTGTATGGGAGTTTGTATGTGGGAGAGAGCCGTGGGAAGGTTGCAGCTGCTGGATGCGGGATACAAATCCAGCTTTTTAGCTCCGTTGAAGTGGCGATTTATGCGAACGGTTTCTGCGAACGAGTGCGTCTGAGTGAGCTGTGACAGGTGTTTTAGTGCTAAAGTGAAGAGGCTTAGCGTAAAAGGGGGGTTCGTGCAACATTACGGCACAGTCCACCTCGCTTGCTGCAACATTTCCTTTCTCACACACCACAAAACAAAAACTCAAGACACAGCAAAATGGGCGACGAGATGGATGTGGACGGCGGCGCGCTGGCGGCGGTGGTGAAGGACGAGGCGAGTGGCGGCGGCGAGCCCACTGAGCCGTCGGCCCTGACAATCGACAAGGTGTCGCTGCTGCAGGAGAGCGTGGACAAGATGGCGCTCAGCATGTTCAACGCGCTGCGGCTGCTGCCGGCGAACGTGGGCGACGAGAGCTCCAAGGAGGAGACGGCGACTGCGGTGCGGACTTTTGCTTGTTTTGGCAGCAGCATGGCTGGGTTGTCGTTATGCATGTGCAGCGATAAGGTGAGTGATGGCTGTGGGTAATGTCTTGTTGTATTAGATTCGGTCGCTGGCGAATGACGTGCTGCGCATGGTGAAGGAGACCGACTCGCTCATCGACGACCTGCCGGGTCTCGACAAGACCGAAAGGTACGCTTGCGCTAACCACCTGTCTGGTGTTGCAATACGCATGCGTCTATTATGCAGACGTGTGTAGCTGGTCTCCTGGCTGGTATGCTGATGTACGATTCGAACTGGCACGATAACTGCAGCGACCAAGTGGAAGAGCTGCGCCGGCTGCAGATCCAGAGCGAAGACGAGGCACAAACGCTGCGCCAAGTCGCGGAAGAAGCAGGTACGGATGGGTCTCCGTGGCGTTACGAAGCACTGGATTGGTACAGTCTCACTGAGTACTCATGCGTCGTTGTGGAACGCAGAGCGATGGATGGATCGCGCGCGGGACTCACTGCGCGTGATCTCGGAGACAAGACTGCGTCGCTAGCGTCACACAAGACAGGAGCTAGCCCTCGAAGTTTACCCACGGATGCCAAAAAGTCTCTGCGCTTGGCGACGGCATTGCCGCCATTATATAATAGATGGTCACAATCGTATGGACGGCTGCATCAAGTCCAGCATGCTGCCATACGATGGCCATCATGATGCGCTCCACAGTCAGCTCGCTCGGACTTCTGCTCCACTCGGCTGCAAAGTATTTTCTATAATATCACATTTGAAGATCTGGGCTGTGCTCGGTCAGCATGTCTCTCTGGACAAAACAGCTCAGCACAACCCCACGCAAATCACCCTCACGTGCGTCGACATATTGTGTCGTCCGAGAAATAACTTTCGTGATATTTACGCTCAATTTTGCGAGCAGCTACACTAAAAGGCTGTCTAAAGAGTCGCATAAAACGTATCGGTGGCATCATCTTCCCCTTTTGCGATAGATCGCATTTCGAGAACGCAAAGCAATCGAGCGAGAACGAACGAAAGCGCACTGGAAGCATTCGCCTGCGTGACGACTGACAGTCAGACAAATAAGAGCAGACAGCATGGGCGCCGACACGAAAGCCACCGAGCAGCAGAAGAAGGCCGATGCGCCCCCAGCGGCGCTGAAGAAGCAGGCGAGCCAGGGCAACATCTCGGAGGAGATGGAGGACGACCTCGCGACGCTGCCCAACATGAAGATCGCGGAGGTGTACTTCACGCTGCAGCACCAGCACTCGGCCGGCAGCACGCTCCCCGCTAGCGACATGTCGTACAGAGACGAGCTGCTGGCGTTTATCAAGGAGAGCAACATGGCGCCGTTCTACGCGCGCGTGTGCGCCGAGTTCAAGTGGCCGGTGGACCAGGCGCTCGCGACGCAGATGGCCGCGGTGAACGAGGCCGAGGCCAAACAGCTCGACGAGCGCTTGGCGGACGCGACGCAGAACCTGGGCGACATTGAGGTGCTCGAGGCGCTGCTGGCCAAGGCGCGCATGTTCTCGCGCATCGGCGATGAGCAGCAGGCGCTCGAGGCGTTCCGCGTCGCAGGCGAGAAGCCGCAGTCAATCAACCAGAAGATTCTCGTGGCGCTGCACATCATCCGCATCGGACTCTTCTTCTCGGACTTGGACCTGGTCGAGAAGCACATCAAGAAGGCCGCCGTGCTCATCGACGAGGGCGGGGACTGGGACCGCCGCAACCGCCTCAAAGTGTACGAGGGCTGCTACCTGCTCATGGCGCGCGACTTCAAGAAGGCGTCCAAGCTCTTCCAGGAGTCTGTGGCAACGTTCACGGCCACGGAGCTCATGTCGTACAAGTCAATGATCTTTTACTGCGTCGTGACGTGCGTGCTGAGCATGAGCCGCGTGGACCTGAAGAAGAAGATTGTGGATTCGCCCGAGATCCTCGCGGTGCTCAACGAGATCCCGCACTTGGCAGACTTTATGAACGGTCTCTACGAGTGCAACTACAAGCACTTCTTCACGGCTATGGTGGACATCCAGCCATACATCCTGCGCGACAAGTACCTCTCGGCGCACGTGCGCTTCATGTACCGCGAACTACGCGTGCTGGCGTACTCGCAGTTCCTCGAGGCGTACCGCAGCGTGACGATCCAGTCCATGGCCACGGCCTTCGGCGTGAGCGTCGAGTTTCTCGACACGGAGCTCGCGCGCTTCATCGCCGCCGGTCGTTTGAACGCCAAGATCGACAAGGTGGCCGGTGTGATCGAGACAAACCGCCCGGACGCCAAGAACGCGCAGTACCAGGACGCGATCAAGAATGGCGACCTGCTGCTTAACCGCATCCAGAAGCTCGCGCGCGTCATCAACGTCTAAGGTTTCGATTGCTTGATTACTACTTTCTTTGGTTCTCATCGCTCTCTATTCGGCCTTGGGGGTTAACCTGGTATGGAATGAATGAATGAATGAATGGACAGCATTTGATAAAGGAGCTTTGGTGGCAAGCGCATGTAGAATGTATGGGTTCATATCATGATGTGGAGCTAATAGCTGTCCTATCGCTCAGGCTATTGAAGATGCTCTGTATCTAGACGAGCAGCTGCATGAGGATCTCGAGCTCCATCTTCATGGCGTCCTTCTTGCCGTAGCCGCGGATGATCGTGATAGCGTCGTGGGTCGCAAAGTCGCCCACCATCCCTTCAAAGAGCGCCGTGAGCTCCTCGACGCCGACGTCGTGACGCGTCTGCTGGCTCTGCTTGCATTTCGCTACGCGCGCGAGGAACTCTTGCTTGTTGAGCTGCCCGCGGATCTTGCGCAGCACCACGAGCTTGTCGGAGCGCGGGAACTTTGGCAGATGGGCCTCCATGTAGTTGGCGCTGTACTCGTCCATCTCGAAGACCACGAACGTGCGGCCGACCATGTCCACGCGCGCGCCAACGTAGAAGTCGTCGAGACCCAGGTACGCACCCGGACCGCCGCTTCCAAGACCGCTGCGTCCACTTGAGGAGGACGACAATGGTCTACCTGAGGTGGACAAGGAGCTATTCTGCCGCTTCACACGGGTGCGGTCCAGGAATTTGCCGCCGACGATGCCGGCGTTGCGCTGGATGGGCTCGGAGATCGTGACGCTCTGGTCCGAGACAATGACCGAGATGATGAAGAGCCGATAAACATCCTCGGGCTTGTTGGTCTCGAAGCGCGCGCGGAAGCGCAGCACCTCGGTCGTGTCGAGCGACTCGATGCTCTTGAGCGGCGCCTTGGGCAGCAGGTAGTAGCAGCTCTGCAGCGAGTCGTCCTCTGAGCCAAAGCCGTCGTGCGCCGGCGGCACGAACGCCGGCACAGCCTTGGGGTCGTCCTTGACAACGATCGCCCGAGCCAGCGGCACGTTCTGCTCCTGGTACCACTGACGGGTCGTGTCGTCGGCGTCCAATAGCAGGATGCGCCTGTTGTAGACCTGCAGGTGCTTGCCAATGGTAAAGTCCTCCCACGAGTAGAAGCTCGTGAGCGCGCTCTTGGCCACGCTCTCCTCGGTCTCTTCGTCGCAGACAGCGGCACACGCCTGTTTGGTTGGGTCCTTGCTCAGCTTGGCGCGGTTGAGCAGCTTGGGGAACGGGTCGCAGCCCGAATTGCGTTCGTAGGACTCGAGGATCTCGATCGTGTTGTCGGCGAGAAAGAAGTGCACGGTGTACCGGTGCTTGATGCCGAAGAGCTTCTCCGTGTCGTCCCAGACGGCGAAGAAGCGCAGCACGTGGCGGTCGTGGTCCAGGAACCTACGGAGGTGGTCGCTCGGGCGTGCGAACTTGCCCAGCGTGGCTTCCATGAAGTCCTTCATCGGGTACTGCTTCTTGCCGTAGTTGGCGTCCGGGTCCATGCCGGTCTCGCGGGACATGTGCGCGTGGCGGAGCTCCGTGTACGCGTCGCGCGGGGGCTCCTCGTCTGGAGGCACGAAAATGCTTTGCGATGTGTAGAACTGGCGCGTGAACGGGTCGGCGGTGACGAGGTGGAACGTGCGGCCGTAGAACGTGAGCTCGCGGCCGACGTTGAGGTGCTGGAAGCTAAAGAACTGCAGGTTACCCTGCTGGTCGCTCTCGGGCATTGGGATGCGGTGCCTCTTGACGAAGTTACCCTGCAGGATGCCGCTGTTCTCGACCTTTGGCTCCGTGACCTGCAGCGTGTTGTCTTCCAGGTAGTACATCACTTCGCACTTGCGCACGCGGTAGTTCTCGTAGTTGCTCTCGTGCACGGCCTCGAGGAAGTAGCCGCCGAAGCGCAGCACCTTCTTGTCGTTCGCGATGAAGTTGGGGCTGAAGGGCTTCACAGTCCCCATTCCACCGCTGCCTTCCAGTGCTGAGAAGCCATCCTCGCCCTGGCGCTCGAGCTCGCGCACGTAGAAGGACGCCGACTTGGCGTTACCCAGCGCGTGGCCGCGCGTCTTGGGCTCCGTGTCTCCGTGCCGCCGGAAGATCATGGGCACGGCCTGCTGCTTCTCGAGCATCGCTTGGCTCGGCATCGTAGAGAGGCAATCGTTAGTCGTGCTTCAGTTGCTCAGCTTGCCGTGGTGCTGCTGTTGCTGCGGTGGTGGTGGTGGTGGCGGTCGTCTCGTCGTGGTGCGTGGGCGAGCGAGAGATGAACTAGTGCGCTCGCAGGTTCGGTCAGCTTCTTGCGTGCTTGCACGTCTTGCCACGGAGAGAGCCAAGCTCTAGGTCTATAGATAAGCAGCGCTTCCTGCGTCTGCAAATAGCGCCGACAAGAAGCAAGCGATCCGCGCCGCGCTATTGATATCGCGGTTCATGTTGTAGCCATTCCATAGTATGTAGCCATTTGGTCGAAAGTCCGTTTTTAACTGCAACTGTTATTTGTTTCAGGCAAACGAAATGTGGTCCACTTTGGCTTTGCTTTCGTGACTTTGCCGTCCAAAAAGGCAGCCTCCTGCGCCGAACGAGGGCGAGTGATGGCGACGCACTTCGCGCCCGAGAACGCGGGGCTCACGAGCTTCTGCGGCTACGTGCGCGTGGGCAGCGACGAACTCAAGGTGCGCGTGCGCGGCGTCACGTATGTCGGAGGCAGCGGTAGAGTGAGCTTCGACCGCGCGCAGCTGGACGTCGAGCCGTCGCTGGCCAAGATCCTCTCGGCTCAGCAGGACACGCTCAAGGTGCGCTCTTCATGTGGCAAACCCATCTTATTATCCACCATGTGAGCATCTCAATGGTCTAAACTACTTTGTGTGTGCTTGTAGATCCGCCTGGCGCAGTCCTCGTCTCTCGAGAGCTTTGGGCGCGAGCTCGAAGAGCTCGTGGCGATCTGCGCGCCAGCACAAACGTTGCAGCCATCGCTGCCCAGTGCAGCGTACTACACGCATCTCATGGCGGAGCTCGACGCGATCGGCTGGAACCGCTTGTTAGAGCTTAGCGATGACCTCAGCTCGCTGGAGCTCGAGACCGTTGACGCCGCGAAGCGCAAGCACGCGATCCGCCTCAAGCTGCCGGCCGAGTACCCGACGTCCGAGCCACCCGTGTGCTTTGTGGACGCACCCGAGCCATTCGAGCTCGTCTGGGAGCCGGCTACAGGACCATCACCAGTCAATGGCTTCATGCTCAAGGAGGTGATGCAGCAGTTTGACGCCTTTGTAGCCAAGTACCAGGCTTTCTGGGACGTACTGGACGACCTGGACGCCAAGACGTGTGTATTAGAGCCGCACCGACCAACACGCGCCACTGGACGACGAAGGATCGCGCTCGAGAAGCACGCGTCCATCCAGATCGAAGTGAACGCGAGCCACCCGCGCGCGATCTGCGATCTGAGCTTCTTTGGGAACGACGCGACCGTGGCGCCCCTCAGAGAGCGCTGGAGCGAGGGCGTGTTCCAGTGGGACGAGGCGCTACCACTGCGCGAGAACCTCGAGGCGATCTTGGACGTCGAGTTCCCGTCACCCACGCAAGCGAAGACCGAGGAGTTCGCCGTCGAGTGTGGGATTTGCTACTGCTACCGACTGGAGGTCGTTGGGGACGAGGCCGACGAGGACAATGGTGTTGACGTCTCTATGACAGCAGGCTCGGTAGCAGCAGCTAATGCGAGCGCACGAACGATCATCCCGGACAAGCTCTGCGAGAACGGCAAGTGCAGCCGGCCGTTCCACGAGAAGTGCCTCTTCGACTGGCTCAAGGCGCTGCCCACGGCGCGTCAGTCGTTCAACACGGTCTTCGGCGAGTGCCCCTACTGCCGCGAAGCCGTCAGCGCCAAGTTTCTTCCATAATAACCAGCCAGTCAGTCAGCCGTTTAGCCAG
>JAASFQ010000397.1:0-24371 GCA_023333845.1 Globisporangium polare | reverse complement strand
TCGGGGCTTCCTTGGGCGAGTTCACTTCGATATCGTCGAAGAAAACGTCGTCGTCCATACGCATGCGTGGAAGCAAACTACCAGAAAACGGGAGCATGCTGCGCGGGAAGAGCTGCGACGTCATGCGCTCCACGTCCATGACCGACTGCTCCATCGTAGCCATCGGGTGCCACATCGACGAGCGCACACGATCCCACGTGGAGATGCCCACCGCGTGCTGCAGCTGCTGGCACTTCTGGAGTTCCTTCGCACCACCACCGCGAGTTACGAGACGAGCTCCGGCCGGCACGAGCGCCTTCAGCGACTTGGTCTGTGTAGCGAACATCTTGTTTTCTTGTCTTGCTGTGATTCGTCTTGTCTTCTTCGATGCAAAAAGCGCAGTGACGGAGACTGGAAGACCTCCACCAGACCTCTCTTTCGACGGCCTCCTCGACAATGGGTGACTTCAACCGTCACAAGTGGCAAAGTGGCGAACCACCGTTAATCATGAGACAGGGGCGTACACTCGCAGACGATCACTTCGACGACGAGTCGAGCTCTTTCATGAGACTGAGGTCTTCGACAACGAGTCGAGCATGCTTGCACTCTGCTTTAACTTACCTGGCGCCGAGCCTTTCGAACCTTCATGACGCCTGACACCAAGCGAACACCTGGAAAGCTAGGCGCCGGCTACGTACGCACTTTGAAACACACAGCTACGTGACATTATTGCGCCTCTTGTTAGCAACGCACCGTTCATACCGTAACCACCAGCCCGCAGGCGGCGATCCTCTCTTTCAACACTCTTAAACACAATCGCTGGGCATTTACCATCCGCCCATCTAATCTGCCGGTCGACGACGACAGACTTATTCGATGAGCTGGTTGCCGCAACTGCGACAGAAGCGCGCGACGTCCGGGTTCTGCGTGTTGCATTCGCTGCAGAGGCCAGGCACCGCCGGCTTGATCTCCTGCTTGGGCGGGAGCTCCACCAAGTACGACCCTGGCACGTAGCCGCGCTTGTTCTTGATCTCCACGAGCCACCAGCCGTCGTCGTCCTTCTGGAGGATCGCCACATCTTCGCCTGGGTACATGGTCAGTTGCGTCTCGTCCTGAGCCGAGAACTGGTAGCCGACAGTGGCAGCGCTGATTGGAGTGAGGTTCTCCCTGTGACGTTTAACGAATTGCAACATGGGTCAGGATCTCCGTATCCACAAAGCACTCACACAATACAAGTAAGCAACAGGAGCACTTACGGAACAACAGGCTCCTCAAGCGTGATGGCGCTGTGCTTGCACTTGGCGCACACAGCTTGGCCGTCGTGCTCAAAGAAACTCTCTGGAGAATAGAAAACAAGGAGCACGTCAGCTCTACATACGACCAGACCATCAGGGACGACAAACAAATGGATAAGCAGCGTACCTGAGAGCGACGAGCTGCAGTTGAAGCAGACGAAGCAGCCTGGGTGGTACAGGTTGTCGAGGGCCTTGACCACTTTGCCTTTCAGTGTCTGGGCAAGATAAAAGAAAAACACAGTACGTCAGCGTCTTGGACACAGATATAGTCTCTGGGTAACGACTACTGCGACCAACCTGCGTGCAGCGGCAGCAGCGCTTGCCAAACTTCTCCTGGTAGCAATTTTGGTGGTACGCCTGAGGGAAGAGAGAGACGTCAGCAAGCGACACGAATCTTCAAAAGTGATACAAACCTGGATGTACCTTGTTGTCCTTCTCTGCGTACCCATCGTCCTCCGCGATGACCTTGCGGCAGTGGTTGCACTTGAAGCACTGTTCATAGCACGAATATACAGTTATCAGACACGCTCCACAACCACGCAGCAGACAACAACGTCGTGCAGCAGTACCTCGTAGTGGAAGTAGCGGTTCAGTGCGCCGACAGCTTCGCCTTCGAGCACAAGGTTGCAGCCGCCGCAGAGCTCCTGCTCCCCATCTTCGTCCGACAGGTAGTCGCCGTCCTCTTCTCGCACCGACATCTGCGCGTGGCGCTCCGAGTGGCGGGCGTCCGAAACGCGATCAGACATCGCACTGATGTCCGACAGTGTCGAGAGGCGTTCAAAGCCCCGGCTGCTGCGCGTGCCGTTGTTGAACGCGTCGATCGACTCGAGGTCGAGCACCTGCGAGAGACGCATCGAGTCGCGGTTGCTGTTCATGAACGAGTAGTCGCTGCCGAAGTCCGACATCTCGGACATGCGCTCCTGGCCATCCGAGAACGGACCGAGATCGAACTGGTCGAGGCTCGCAGTGCTAGCTCCACGCTGGTTTCTCGTCGCAGCGGCTGCAGCAGCCGCCGCAGCGCGCTCGGCAGCTTCCTTGGCCTTGCGCGCTTCCTCTGCCTCCCTGGCAGCCTGTTCCGCACGCGCCTTCTCCTCGCGCTCCTCTTGCTCCTTCTTAGCGCGAGCAGCCGCTTCGGCAGCTTCGCGCTCCTTCTTGGCCAGCAACGCGCGGGCAGCAGCCTCGGCGGCTTCTTTCTCCGCCTTGATTCGTGCCACCTCACGCTCCGCTGCCTCTCGGGCTTCGCGCTCTTCGCGCTCTTTTTTCTCTGTTCGTATAGGTGGGAAAAACATGGGAGTTTGCACGAGTTCACATAGCCAGACAACCGTGAATCGAACCAGTTTCTCAAAACACTCACCTTGGGCTGCGGTACACGTTTTGCACACGATCTTCTCGTCTTCAAACTTGGAACCTATTCACACGATGACACATTCACAAAGCCGCATAAACGATGGGAAGCGAAATTGCAGCGGTGTAACTTTCATCATCAATCACGCACCTTCTTCCGCCTGCTGGTTGCACAGCGAGCAGATCATGCAGAGGCGGTGGAACGAGCCTTCGCCCGCCTTGTACACGCGGCCGAGGATTTCCTACGGTTCATAATCGTTCCATAAGTTAGCTAAAGCAGACAACAACAAACGCGCCTAGAGAGTGTGCATCATTGGTCGTACCTTGTCGCACACGCGGCAGTGTTTCACGTCCTTGGCGCACTCGGCGTGGAACGCCTTCTTCTTGATGAGCGTGAAATCCTCCTCTTCCTCGATGGATTCGCGACAGCCAGGGCACAATAAACACTAACAGAGTGGCATATCACGTGAGTCTACAACGCCATCCAATCTCAAACAAACTTATAGCAACACACACACACACAGCACTACTACTCACAATCTCGTGGAAGATCTCGCCCTTGGCGGTCTTCGTGCGCCCCAAAATGGTCTCTCGGCACGCGTGGCACTTGCGCAGCTTGCGCACCGTCGGCTTGCGGTCCGTGTCACTGGCCTTCGCATCCACGGACGCCGGACCCTTTGGCGCCTGCGGATTCGACGTGTCGTCCAGCGAGAGCCCGTCAAGGCGCAGCGACGAGTTGTAGTCCACGCCCGAGTCGTCCGACCCGCGCGAGCTACCGATCGACGAGCGCGACGACATCTGCGCCAGCCGCTGGTTCGACGCCTCGCGCGCTGCGAGCATCGACGCATCCGGCACGTGCACGACCACGGGGTTGTGCAGTTTCAGGTACGACCCCGGCACGAGTCCCTTTTCGTCGTCCTTCGTGATGAACCACCAGCCGTCCGCGTCCTACAGTTATGTAGAATATACAGTCAGCACCGTCGCAATTCGCCATTTGCTTGTAAGTCGCGCGGTACCTTTCGGATCACATCGACCTCCTCGCCTTTCACCAAGCGAAGCTGCACTTGTGGGTCCTGTAGTTACCAAAAACACGCGTTAGCAACCACACGCATACACGGCGATAGCCGTAGCCACAGTCTCTCTCATGCAGGCACTCGAACCTGCGGGATGAAGTTATACAGCGCCGTGGCCTTCTCCTTGCGTGGAGGCGGGGGCAGCGGCGCTTGGGTCGTTCTGCAAGCGTGAGAGAGCACACGCACATGAGACCGTTAACACTCATTCCACCACACAAGCGCTTGACCGCATCGAGTCAGCTCGTCAGTCAGCAAGTCGATCGCTACGCACCCGAGTTCCTGCTGAAGCCGCGCGCCGCTGATGAAGGCGGTCGGGATGGCGCCGACGCTCTGCGGGGCGATGGCGCCGTTGCCGTTCGCCGCGGTCTTCCACATGTTGGTCGTCGTCGTCTTCGCAGCCACCTGTCCGCGCGCAAGTAATCGAAGGAAGCAACGCGCGCCAAGAGCCGAGTGAAATGAGTCTCTCGGATTACAGTTCCAGAACCACGCACTCAAAGGGGGGGAACCAACAGCCCCGGCCTATCATCACGTACCACTTTGTCGCCGCACTTTGCGCACACGTCGTCGCCCGCGAACTCGCCGCACCTGTTGTTTTGTGCGTTATGAAGAAAAAAGCGACTCAGTCAGCCAACCACCCGCCTCTTCTCTTCTCTACGCTTCATGCTCCCCCCATCCTTTCAGACGCGAGCACACGACACATAAGGACACACTCAGACAGAGAGAGAGAGAGAAGGCCACATGGCGTTCGTTACCTGGGGCAAATGGACGGCATCTTGCTCGGAAATGCTCGCAATTGACGATCTGCCAAAGCGAGCGAGCTGGGCTTCGAGAACGGAAACCACCGCCATTCAGCAACTTATCAAGTGAAATTGCTAGCAGACCCTTATTCAGCAATGGCGTGAGTAATGGTCCACACACTCTGAGACGGAGTCTGATGCAGAATCTGAGGATTACCTTTCGAGCTGAGTCTGAGGCGATATGGCTGGCAACGCAAGACACACGACAAGGCAAATTCAACCATGGAGCTCCAAGCCGCGATCCGCGAGTCCGCGCTCTCCGCCGAGAACTACGCGGCGTCCCTTGCGCTGGGCATCTGCGCGCGCTGCTGCCTGCGCTTAGCCTGCGTGGGCGACAGCGCCATCTACTCGTACGTGGCACAAGTGTTGCCTTCTTATACGCAGGCAACAGTACAGCAAAGCTAACCTGCCTGTGTGTCGTTTTGCTGCTCTTTACCATCGTAGCCTTCCAGAGGAGGAGCTGCTCGCTGCAGTTCAGCAGTTCTGCAAGGAAGACAAGGCAGGAGACGCGCCAGTTGCGCCTGTTAGTGCAGGTACGAGTAGCTGATTGTGCTTATGTGGGACAGTGTTAGGCAAACTCGGGGCTCACAGTGTCCGTCTTGTTCGCTGTGATTGTTCAGTCTGTTCGTGCTGCGTCGGCGTGCTGAGCGAGAGTTTTCGCAAAAACGTGCTCGAAGACGTCAGTCGCCAAGCGCAAGAGCGGTAGATAAGCCTGCTGTTTATTGTTGGTTCTGGACGTTGCAAGTGAGTGTCAAGCTCACAGTTGCGCGTCTTGCTGAATATGCAGTGGATATGACGCGACGACCTTCGCGCTCAAGATCAAGATGCCGAGCGTCGTGTTGCTGCGCGAGTACTCGCTGCTCCAGCACCTGCGCAGAGCTATCCCCAGTTTCCACACGAGGACGCCATTCGACCACAAGGAAGTGCTCAAAGTACGTTTAAAGCTGTATGATTACTGTGCTATCCATCCATCCAAGCTGTAAGGACTTCTGACAGCTTACGCGAATCAACCATTGTCGTTCTGCTAAAGCTACTGATCGCAGACGCCATCGCCAAGTGCTTCAACGACGCTGTGTGCACCAACGCGAGCAGCTTCGCGATCACGCTCGAGGTCAAACACGAGGAAGCCGCCGACGAGATCAAGCAGATACCCGTCATCAAGGTGTGTTTGCTATCCACAATGGTTGGCTGCCAGCAACCCAATCTCAAGTTGCTGACACTCACCTACATACCTACAGGACCAACTGGATAACGCGAGGAAGCGCAGACGCGGCCCCGAGCCCGTGCTGGGCGGCTTTGGCGCCGTCACACGCGCCTTGGAGGCTTTGCGAGTGATGCCCGAGACCGTCAAGTGTCCGCCTGAGCTGCTCGCGACTGGACCGACCGCCACGGTGACGCTGGAGCGCGATCCCGTGTACTTGCAGGGCCGGTACCTCAAGTTCAAGCGCGGACTGAGCCAGACACCGTGGGTGCTCGAGGGTGTGCGCATGGGCGAGTCGTCTGTCGAGGAGGCGATCGGCGACATCGCGCTGCCATTCTTCCGCGGATCGGGTTACAAGTTCCACACAGCCGGCCGCGAGGACGTGGACGTGCGCATGCTGGGCAACGGCCGGCCGTTCATCCTCGAGGTGCTCGACGCCAAGAAGGCTAACCTGAGCGCGGACGAGTACGCGCAGATCCAGAGCGCGGTCAACGCGGCCAACACGGGCGCCGTCGAGATCCGCGAGGTGAAAGTGTCGGACAAGGAATACTTTGCCGGGCTCCAGGCCGGCGCCGACTCCAAGAAGAAGTCCTACTGCTGCGTCGTGTGGTCGGAGGCCGAGCTGACTCCCGAGGCAGTGGCCAAGCTGGACGCAATCCAGGACCTGACGATCCAGCAGGAGACGCCCGTGCGCGTGCTGCACCGGCGCACGCTCATGACGCGGCCCAAGGTCATCCACGCGGCCAAGTGCGAGGTGCTGAACAAGCACTACGCGCTGCTGCGCCTCACGACGTCCGCCGGCACGTACGTCAAGGAGTTCGTGCACGGCGACCGCGGCCGCACGCTGCCCAACGTCTCGTCCATCCTCGGCTGCGACGCTGACATCCTGCAGCTCGACGTCGAGAACCTGCTCGATGCCGCTTAAGCCTGGGATCTCTTGATCATGATACTGATGTCCTCTCGCCCGGCTTACGACACTCACAAACACTGAATAGAGCTCTTTTACATCTCCAGGTTTGGCTTCATTATCTGTCTATTATCCGAGTCTCTCTCTATGCCTCTAGGTCTGGGAACGACAGCGACGAGTACTGATCTTCGTCCCAGAGCTCGCCCAGTCGCCCCAAGAGCTCTTGAGCCCCCGCTGGGAGGTATGCCATCGCCTTTGAGTCCTTTCCCCCCCCAGTCACCTGACTAGACTTCACAGCACTGGTCGAAGTAGACGAGCTCTGCAACAGACTCAGCACCTCGGTCATGTTGGCGTTCATGCTCGTCTGTGCATCGTTCGTTGCCACGACGGTCGTCGCCACGCGTTCCTTGAACGCCTGCAGGTCCATGATGTGCTCCTCCAGCGACTCCTGCACGATGAGGCGGAAGACGCGCACGATGCGTCTCTGGCCGATGCGGTGCGCGCGGTCCATGGCCTGCAGGTCCACGAACGGGTTCCACGAATGCTCCATGAAGATCACCGTGTCGGCGCCCGTGAGCGTGAGCCCCAACCCACCGACGGAAGTCGTGAGCAGCAGCACGTCAATGGACGGGTCGTCGTTGAACTGCTGGACAATCTCCACGCGCTTGTGCGGCGGCGTGCGGCCGTCCAGACGCCGGTACGTGACACTGGGCAGCACCTGCTTGAACATTTGCTCAATCACGTCGAGTGTCTCCTTCAGGTGGCCGAAGATCAGGCAGCGGTGCTGAGACGAGACGCTGAGACAGATCCCTTCACCTTTTGTAGCTGATCCTGGCTCATCACCACCGCCAATGCTGCACGAATCGACCAGCAGATCGTGGAGCGCGGCCATTTTGCCCGAGCTGCGCCAGTCCGCTGCTGTTTTCTTCTCCTTGGCGCTCAGCTGTTGGAAGACGCGCTCGCTCGCTACCAGCGCAGGGTGCACGCAGATCTTGCGCAGCAGGTGCAGATTCGTTAGCACATTCACTATCGCCGGCTTGCCTTCTTGCTCAGCGGCAACATTGTCTGAACCGCCAAGCGCCAACGCATAAAGCTTCTTCTGGACTGCCGTCATGGTCGTGAGCACGTTCGAGATGATCTTGGGCGGCAGCTCGGTCAGAACCTGGCTCTTGGTGCGCCGCAGGATGAACGGTAGCACGCGCTGGTGCAGCTTCGTGATCGCCAGTGCTGCAGTTTCCTTCTGCTTTGGGGTTGCGTTGCGCTCCCGCGACTTGGAGATCGGCAGCACGTACTCTCTTCGAAACGAGGCGAAGGCGCCCAGATACCCAGGCATGAGGAACTCGAAAAGCGACCACAAGTCGCCCACGTTGTTCTGCAGCGGCGTGCCGCTCAGAGCCGTTCGGTGGCTCGCCTTGAGCTGCTGAACTGCGTGGAAGAGCGATGTCGTCGGGTTCCGGATCAGATGTGCCTCATCCAGCACCACGAACGCGTATTCAGTGGTCTTGAGGAGCTCAATGTCACTCCGGAGCACTGCGTAGGTCGTCACAATGAGCTTTGGGCCACCAGTCATTGACGGCTTCAAGAGCTCTCTGTGGACAGTCTTGCGGTCTGCAGACGAGCCCGAGTAGTCAACGACGGTCGTGAAGACCCCAGGTAAGCACTTGTGAGCCTCCGTGATCCAGTGATGCGTCACCACTGGTGGGCACACAATCAGACACACTAGGCTGCCTCTTGCACCATCCGAATCACCATTGCGACGCAGTGACACAGCGATGGCCATGAGAGTTTGCAGCGTCTTTCCCAAACCCATATCGTCCGCCAGAACCCCATGCAAGTTGTTCTCGACCAGGAACGACAGCCAGTCCACGCCGTGTTGCTGATATGAGCGTAGCTTAACACCCTCCGCCAAAACCCCACCAACGTCCACGTGCTTCACAGCCTTCCCCTCCAGCAGATTCTCCAGAAACGTCCGTGAGACCTGGTTTTGACCGACAATGTCCTTCAGAGCACCGCTCATCGCACTACGATCACCGCTGGAGGTGGTCTCCTGAAGATCCATCTGCAAGGGGACAAGCGGCACAAGGTCTGCGAACGCGCGCGCCGCCAGCGACCGCACCTCAGCATTCTGCGAGCTCATGGCTTTCATCGAAAAGTGCACAAGGCTCGGGATGTAGGGCGTGAGCTCCACTGACAGTGCGTTCACGAGGTGGTGGAGCACCAGAGTGGCGCCAAGGAGTGCTTCGGGTCCTTCAGTTGAGACGCTTGAGCCATGAGTGAAGGCAGCGAAGACGTGCTGGTATACGAGCAGCATGGCGCTCTCCTGATGGGTCTTTGCGTGGCGATAGATGGCCGCGATCGCACGTGCGGCTGTCGCGCGCGTGTGGTCAATCTGGAACGGCTGTGTGACCAGTGTCGCCAGTCCTCGTAGCCATTCCAGACACTGAGGGAACGCTTCTTGGTGGACACTTGGGACCAAAACACACACCAGATGGCTGCATTGTTGAACGATTTGGTCCTCTTGACGAGCAGATGAGGCCCAACTCTTGGAGACGATGTCGTTCAAAGATGGACAAATTGTGAGAAGGTGTCCACCCGCGACGTCACAAATCGTCCGCAGCGCGTTTTCAGCGCCTTCCGCGCGCACTTTGGCTTTCCGAAGCACCTCCGACGGCAGCGACTGACGTCCTGTAGCACTGTGGGCTGGTACACTGTCGCTCAGTGTCTCTTCATCCTGGTCACTTTGCGCGAACGCGAGCGCCACGGCGCTGCTGCAGAGGTTCGAGAGGATCTTCGCGACGCATTTCCGCTGAATTTGAGCCTGGGAGACCACGAAATCCGCCATCGTCTGAGCGGTCAGTCGCCGGAAGTCTGCGTTCTCCTCCTGTTTGATCGAGTCCATGAGCGCTTTCACGAGAAAGCCGCTCTTCTTGGGCGGAGTAGCCAGCAGATTGCTGTAAGCGCAGCTGCCGAGGCCCTGCACCCGGTGGTAGAAGCGCGCGAAGCTCTGCTGGAGCGTCTCGTCTACGAGGAAGAGGTCCTGGCGCTTGAAGTGCGCGAGCTCAAACGCCTCAGGGCTGGCAGCCAGTGCGTTGTACGGGAATGACGCGACGTTCTCCGCGATCTGATGCGACAAGTCCGCAGCTGAGGCTACTGCTTCTGCTGTAGTTGTTGGGTAACTCATCGTAACGCCGTTCGCTTTGAAAATCTCGATGATCCGTGTCTCCATAACCGTGATTCGGTTGAGAAGACCGCGCTGCTCCGAGTAAAACGTCGTAGCCGCCACTTTCGAGTCTTCGTCCAGCTGAAAGACCCACTCGTGGTGTGCGAGCGACTCGAGCGGGGGGCCGAGCGTTTTCTGCAGTGTTTGCAGTCGCGCAGGCATGGCGCCACCAATTTCTTTTAGCTGGTTCTTCTCGTAGTACGCCCATCGAGAGATCGTCAGCAGCGCCCCACACTGACGCTCTCCAGATGCAGATCGCAGGCTTCCACTGAGCCTCTCGACGATTTCATCGCTTGCAGGCGTGTTGAGAGGCACGTGAGCTCCCAAAAACCCAATCGCATCAGCGAACGCCACGCGCGACGCAGAGCTCACTTCAGTTTCTGAGGTCGACATTGTTGGGTTTCCACCAGTAGAACCACTCTTCACAGATGAGCGAGGCTGGTATTCGACATTCAAGAGCTTAATGCCTGTCGTGGACCAGAGCAGGTCGATCCAACCACCCAACTCTGTCGAAATGGCGACCACCAGCACACTTCGCCCGCTACACGACTGCACCGCTCGCTTCCACGCGTCCAACAGCTTCCCGCGCACTTTCGCGTCCTGCTCTTTCAACAGCTGCAGCAGCAGATGCGGCAGCAGGTAGCGCTCAAAGGCAGAGTCCGTCAGTAGTGAGGCTCCTTCTTTGTCGTCTTTGTCTTGGAACATTGCCGCAGCACACACTACAGCCGACAATCGCACGGCTCGAATGGGTTGATGCAGCAGCGGCACCACGTGATGCAGACTTGATCTCGTGAGCTTCGCCAGCTCTGCGTCATTATCGAGCATCGAACGCAGTGGCGTGTGGTTGTACCAGGCGCTTAGCGCTCGAATGACGCAGGCGGGGACGAGTCCAGAGGTGGCGTGCTCTGCCAGCGCCTTCCAGAGCAGCTTCGCGGTCTTCTGGAGCTGGAAATGCGGCGTCTGGCGCAGGAAAAGCGTGAAATCCTCAAACATCTCGGCCGCGAGCACCATCACTTCCTCTTCTTCCTGGCGCTTCTCAAACGCATCCAGTACATCCGTATAGAAGAGCGGGATGAGCGTCGGCGCATGTAGTTTGTGAGCCAACATGAGGTACTTGAGTCCCAGTAGAGCGCCATGGCACGCGTGCCACGTGACGCCCGTGAAGAGTGTGCGCAGAATCTCAAGGTATTCCACCAGCAACCCCTGCTCGTTGCTCTTCAGATTGCCCAGTAGGACGCCAAAGACCTGTGCGCACACCTCGCGCACGGGTGAGACGGAGCCGTCGGCCGAGTAGTCGACGAACTGGTCGAGCGCCAGCACGCAGATGCAGCGCATGAGACACTCTTCGAGCCATTTCTCTGTTGTTGCTGAAGAGCTGGTGGTGTTGTTGGCGGCAGATGCGAGCGACTGGATGAGCTGCGACGACAGGAAAATCTGACGCAGCGCTAGTAAAGCGCCGTGGCGGACCTCCCACTTGGAGTCAAAGACGCTCTCGAAGAGGTCAGCTACGAGGCTCGCGGTAATCTGTAGCTGCGAGTCGTCATCATTGCTCTGGCTGTCGCCACTGGGAGCCTCTGGGTGTACAACATCAGACTGCTGTTCGATCTTGATCTTCTTCGCAGCACCACTGCAAATATCTGTGTCTGTCGCAGTCGCCTTTGGCTGCAGCTGTCGTGACTGAGGCATGTTGAGTAAATCGCCTGCGCGCTTTCGTTTCACTGCTTTTTGCGACTTCTCTGTGTGCCCTTCGTTCGTCACTACGTCCTTTTCGGCTTGCTCAATGTCGTCCGCGATGTCCTTCACATCTGGACACAGTGGACGGGATCATTAGGCTCTCTTCACACAGCAGCTATCAATGAGTAACAAACTCGTACGTACGATCCGCGTTGAGCTTGGGCAGCATCTGCTTGGCGAACGAGTCCTCGCGCGTGGTCCAAATGGCGTCGGACGAACCACTGATACGTTGCAGCAACAGCCTCCGTTGTCTGATGGCCTGCATTTGGCGTTGCTCGGGGCTCAGGTTCGTCTCGTACTGGTACTCCTGATAGTAAAAAAAAAGTCGAACGACGCATCGATATAAACTTAGCCACCATCAGCAGCAGCAGCAATGCATCATTAGTGTACTGTGAGCACTCACTTCACCACCACTGCGCAACAACGGCGCGCCTTCAGCCACCACCTTCGCGATGTCCACCGTCTGGAAGTTGAGCGCGGGGCAAGACGCGTCACGACCGCCGACTACACCGGCACAACCAGCGATTCGCATCAGCGCATGGCAACAACAAACACGCGAACAACGACACAGAAGCGCTACATACATGACACGGATGCGAACGCCTGCCCGAGACACATGCGCTCGCTTCGAAGCGACCGCGCGATGACCTCGAGGCACTTGGACGCGGCGACGCGCACGTCCCACTCAGAATCGAACACTAGCAGCCGCACCTGCTGCATGATCGCGTGGCAGTAGGCGGGCGACTGGATCGCCACTTCGCCCAGCTTCTCGGCCGCATTCTCGCGGATCTGCGCGCTGCTGCCCTCTGCAAAACACGCACACACACACACACAGCCATCATTTATAAGAGCTCCATATACACATTGCATACACACACGTAGCAAACGCGTAGACAGCAACACACCTCTGACGAGCAGGAAGAGGCTCTCGAGGCGCGTGGCCTGCGCGCCATCACCCGCGCCTGTCATTCGGTTTTCAATTCAACTGGTGACGTTTGGATCGGACACTTTGCAGCCAAGTCGCTCACAAATACCATTTTACACCATACAAAGATCAACACAAATAGGTAGTATCATGAACACTTTGCACTACAGACACTCTTCGCTTCAGTCCGCACTTCCACTTGGCAGCTCGTCCGCACACCAGCATCCAGAGCCACGATGACGGCGGCGCCTTCAGCTCCGGCGGTGGCGCTCAAAGAGTTCGAGCTCACGTGGGTGGTGTACGACCCCAATGACCCGCTGGGCGCACTCATGGCACTCTTCACGCTCTCGCCCGTGTGAGTCAATAGCCATCGCTCTGTGTCTATCGTTGCATGCGTGTTGGCTGAGAATTGATACTGTCAATGGCAGGTTCATCATGGTCATGTACGCGACGCTCGTGGTCTTCCAGCGCGACTTGGACATCATCGCCATGGTGGTTGGACAGGTGCGTGCTGTGCAGGTCTCTATGTGCCTACATTAGCCTATGAGTGGCTCACATGTCCGTTGAACTGCAATTAAATGCAGCTCGCGAACGAAGTGCTGAACCAGATCCTCAAGCGCAGCATCCAGCAGAGCCGCCCGGACGGCGCGCGCATGAGCGGATCGGGAATGCCCTCCGCGCACTCGCAGTTCATCGCGTTCTTCGCGGCCTACGCGGTCGCGTACACACTCAGACGGTGCGTCCTTATGAGCCACACCGACCTCTGTGGCTTGTCTTCAATGCACTCACCTTCATCGCTAATCTGTAGACTCAACTCGCACCGCAAACTGGAGCAAACGCTCACGATCACCGGCGCTGTTGTTCTCGCGCTCGTGGTCTGCGTTTCGCGCGTCCGCCTCGGATACCACTCGAAGGAGCAGGTGGCGGTCGGCGCGTTGGTCGGCGTGCTCGCGGGCGTCGCGTGGCAGCTCTGCATCACCAAGGTACAAATGCAATATCGTCAGTCTCTCTCCCTTTGCCATACACACACCAGACTCACATTCTTCTACTACCCCTGTGTATCGCCAGATCTCGCCGTGGCTCTTCCCGCTGCTCGCGCAGACACAGCTCGCGCAGTTCTTCTACATCCGCGACACCTCCCACGTCCCCGACCTCATCGTCTTCCAGCACGAGCTCTGCCTCAAACCAACAGGCATCAACAACAAACAGGACTAACTGGCGAATGAATGCTCAATAAACAACCTCATCCTCATCATCCTCATCTCCTCTCATTAAATTCAAAATACTCTCACTCCTCAAACCTCTCCTCTCCTCTCAGCCAACCACCCCCAACCACAGATCCCCATTCTACGCAGGCTGGGGCGCGTCTTCCCCGCCTTCCTCGTAGTTCACGCGCGATCGCTTGAAGTTTTCGGCCCACATCTTCTCGAACAACTCGCGCTCGTGCTTGGGTTGCGGCGGCCGCAGCTCCTTGGGTAGCTGTGCGCCTGGACGGTTCGCCACGGGGTCCGACGGCCGTGAGTTCACTTTGCCCATGTACCCGCCCAGAAAGTCGATCAGACACGACGGCTCGTTCGACTCGTACATGAGCTCGCGCATGAAGTTCTCGAGCGTGATGCACTTCTGGTGCAGATACGACGGCTCGAGCCGGTTGAACCAGCGCGTGTCGATGCCGCGCCAGGCCTCGAGCGTGCGCGGGAACTTGTCCGTCGGCAGCTTCTTGGCCAGTTCGCCGAACTCCGAGTACCGCCGCCAGTCGGCGTAGAGCTCCTTGCCGAGCTTGAGCGTGATTAAATACTGCGCGTGACGGTCGGCGCCGGCGCGCGACTGCACGATGCGGAACTTGGGGATCGCCACGGACGCCGAGACGACCTTCGGGATGCCGTCCGAGCTGATCGTGAACGTCTTGTGCGCGGCCGTGATGCGCGTGTTCGTCTGCTCATCGCCCAGCACGTCCACGGATCCGCCGCCGCCCAGGTCGATGAGCCCTAGATCGGCGCTCATCTTGCGCCGCAGCGAGTACGTGGACCCATCGCCGCCCCAGCTCTCACCGCTGCTGTCGATGTCCGCGAACCAGCCCCAGTCGGCGCTCGCCTCCTTGTTGCTGCGCATGGACGACGTGCGGATGCGCGACGACGACGACACCGGCGGCAGGCCATCTACACATGTCATAACGCACACATGAACAAGCGATTCTGTTAGCCCAACAACAATAGACAAATGCGAGAGACGTGTTCGACATGTAACATAACGTACTGTGGGGCGAGGCAAAGTGCGCGTGCGCACGCAGCAGATCGGACTTGACCGAGCGGGCGTCGCTCGTGTTCATGTACGTGGCGATGACGTCGACGGCCGGGCGGCCGCGCGGCGTATTGGTCACGAGCGTCGTGGACGGCACCGAGTACGAGAGCGACGACGGCATGTGCACGGCGCGCGCGTCGCTCTCAGGCGACGACAGCTGCGAGCCGCCGCCGGTCGTGCCTTCGGTCGTGGCCGTGGATGCGGTTGAGACGCGGCGGCCGCCCGGCAGGGCGTGTCTCTCGAAGCCGAAGACGGCGCTCACGCTCTCGCGGCACTTGACGTAGGGGAGCGACTGCACCGTGATGTCCGGCTGCTGCGGGTCGTTCTGCGGGCCTCCGTCCAGCAGGCTGAGGCGCCGCATCTTGAGGTCGTGGACGTCGTCCGCTTCGGTCATCGTCATCATGGTCGGACGACGGGTGAGGACGCTGAAGCTCTGGCCGATGTCGCTTGTGACAAAGGAGGCGCTGGTGGGCGACACCGACGAGGGCGACGGCTGGCGGCTGCGGGCGCACTGCTGGAGACACAGCGCCTGGCCAATGGTGGCGAGTGCAGACGCGGGCGGCTGCTGCTGCGGACGCCGGGCGGGGCTTGCGCGCGGTCGCTCTCAACTGTTTCTGTGTGTGTGTGTGTGTGTATATGCGACGACAGCAAGCAAGCAACAACACCAGCAAGGCTCGTGTTTGTTCACAAGCAAGTGGGCTCGTTTGACTCAGTTGCTGCTGGTTGTGTGGCCACGTGGGCGGAAGAGAAATTTGGTCGTCGGCTGCGCGGGTTGAAGAACTGCGCTCCTCTCTATTGAAGCTGCGGCGAGCGACTTTTCTTCCGTCGTGTGGGGTCTCTCGCTCGCTGCGTTCTGGAGGTGTCGTGTGGCGAGACTGCGCGGATGTGTCCGAAGCGATGGCCGTTGATTGCTGTCGCGCCGTTCGTTGCGCTGCTTGCTCGTTGCGGCGAATTGCGCGAGATGAGGAGTTGTCGTTGTTTCCAGCGCGTTCCGCATCCAGCCGCCGCCATGTCGTCGTCCGGTCAAAAGGCGCACACGGCAGGTTTGGTTGGACCGACCCGACGTGCGGGTGTGCAGGGTTTAGCGGGAGTAGTGACCAGGTCACAGTGTATCCCCTTTCAAATAGGATAGCATAGGTTATGGCAGGGACCAAACAAGACGGCTATTTAGAGCTCTGTGACCCTCCAGCTGCCTCCATGTATCCGCACCTTCTTGAAGACAGTATGATCAAAAGTTCACTAGCCCGATACTCGTCGGAGCTGTCGTCTCTCGAGCTCGCCGTACCCACGTTGTTGCATATCCTCTGTAAGACGATAAACTGTCTCACCATCTCGCCACTTTCTTCCGATGGTGAGACGCTCTCACGGAGCTAACCTATCGAGTCGAAGCAGTGCTTGGAAGCTGCCGATCTCACCGGAAAGCGGTCTTCTCGAAGCGCTTTGCTGACGGCTGTTCCCGTCTCCGCAGCCATCCATCGTGCCTTCCCGTCCTGAGCTGCTCAGTTTGCCCCCATCACGGTTGTATCGTTAAACGCGCCTGGGGTCATGTTGCCTCTGCATTTGCATAAGCCTTTGCTGCTCGATTCGACCAGGTGGCTTGCAAAAGAGCAGTCCGCCCTGTCGCGGATTTCAGAAGCAAAAACGAGAAGGTGGCGAACAAAAGCAGCCAACAGGGTTTTGGGGGGTTCCAAAGTCACCAGCGTGTAGGGTTGCTGCTGGGGCCTTAATGATGAAAAAGGGCTTCGGCATCCCTCGACCGGGCTCTTTGGCAAAACCCGTTCAAGAAACCAACACACACGCACACCCACCCACACACGAACGATCGAAGGCAGCATCTTTTCTTTTTATTATCTCTGCTCTGAAAGGAGTGAGGGAGGAGTTTTCAGTCCATTTTTGAATGCAAAGTGGATGGCACACTTGGAATTGGCGCCAGTCGACCCAAGTCACTCGAAACCGAAAACGCCGATGAAAAGCCCTCTCTTTGAGCACGAGGCGCGGCAGATGACGCGACCTCCGTCAGCGTACCGTACCGAAATTTGTCGCGGCTTTCTCGCGAAAACGTCCGCGCGATCTTTTGCGTCAGTCGGTCACTCGCGGGTCTCGAAACGAAGCAGCCTTCAAAAAGGACAAACGGCTTGGCGTTTGTATGCGAGAGGCCGTTTTTCCATGCCGCGTCGGCGATCCTGTCGCCAGCATGCCACTCTTGATTTCTGGCTGCGGCGTACAGTACCGCGCTGTCCTAACTCCGCGTTGCAGAGCACCAGGACGAACGCACCGCCAGCACAACGGATCGCGCGAGTGCGCATGACCGAACTCGTGACCTGCTTGTGACCTGCTTGTGACCTGCTTGTGACCTGCTTGTGACCTGCGCAAGCGCAGGCTCAGCACCGAAGTGAGCAGCAGCAGCAGGTTCTCTGGCTCTCGGGACATCAAGCGCGCGCGAGCTCGCGGTGATGCTCGCTTGCGCTGGCTGACTGTTTCGACAGGCTGGGACAGCTCCCGGCTGGTTGGTCCCCCTTGCAAAACAAGCGCCTTGCGTTGTCTCCCGACACCTCGTGCAGGCGAAATGTGGAGCGCTGCGCAGTCGGCGTGCGGCTGTGTGGGTTTGCGGCACCCCCCCCCGGATTCTTGGGAGCCACTTATAGTATCAGCACAGACACCCACAAGTGGTGCACTGCATGTTGGAGAAAATCTCAGACTCGATCGCAAATCTGAAGTTGCTTTACCGCGGGGGCCAGACACGCGACAGCCACTGGTTGGCTCTGAGGCGGTATCAATCGCACCGGGCGGGCCTGGGCGTGCGACCTTGCCGTGTCATCGAGGCAAGCTCTCTCCACAAGCGCCACAGCAGTCGTTGCGTTGGGAGATATCATGGCAGTCAAGGGCTGCATTTGGCCAAGGACTTGGTCCCTGTTGTGGGTCTCTCGCTTCAAGGTGACGAGAAAAGGTCTGCGCCTCCTTCAGCCAATGAGACTGGCGCGTACTTAGGAGTGATGCTTGCAGAGCGAGAGTGACGGTGAGAGGAAGAATCCGATCCCAAATTGCATCCACAAACAAGGACGCCCATATCGCACTTAGCTTGACTCACTCACGTCAGACGTATCTTTGCGCCCGAAGCGTCGCAAAGACACACGCCGGCGGCTTTCGATGACACCGAGCCACCGAGCTGTCGCAGAGACCAAGAAAGGCGATGAGCTGACGAGGACAGCGCGCATTACGACTGGCGCTGCTCATGCGTCCGACGCCATCTCTGATGGCTCTATGGCCGCTGCTGCTCTCGCTCATGCAATCGACCGCAATGGCCGCCTCCATCCTCTCCTGGCCTCGCTGTTGCACCGGCACATTTGCAGTTGCAACACGTGTGCACCAACGCGCAATCATTGCCAGTTGCACCCGACAGCGCAACCTGACACCAGCAAAACCATATCAAAGCCAGAATGACTGGCTCCAGCGCATCGCCACATTGACACGCTGTACTTTCTCAGAGAAGGAACACACAAAGATCTTTGAGGCACACACACACACACAAGCGCAGCTTACACAGCCAGCCCCAGCTGTCACGGCTCCGGTTCGCTCGCGACCAGCACAACGGAGCGACTCGAGCTCCTCTCTCCTCGCAGCTCATTCTCTAAGCTGCCGGCTGCCGAACCAAGCTAGGCTCTCTCACCCACATAATGCCCGCCCTCGTGCGCTCCGCCATGCGCTTCGCGCTCGGCAAGAGCAGCAAGCAGCAGCACGAGCTCCACCCGGTGCGCCACCCGATCTCCAGCAGCTCCACCACGCTCTCCTTCACATCGTCCACAGGTTCAAACTCAAGTTTCTCAAGCCCACCTTCCAAGCACATATGTCAGCCCCAGCCTCACCAGCACCACCCACACCACTCGTCACACCACCACCAGGTGCGCTTCGAGGACTCGGAGACCGAGTCAGAACCCGAGCCGCTGCCGCTCTGCTCCTGCGACGAGTTCTATCTCCAGCGCTGCGAGTACCACCTGGGCGAGTACCACGGCCTGAGCTTCGAGATCGCGCACGAGTTCGTCGACCTCGCGCACCTGCTGCGCACGATCCGTGGCCAGGAGGTGCGCCGCTACGTGTACAAGGAGACGCAGGTGGGCAAGCTCATGGAGTTCCTGGCGCTCCACCACTTCCGTATCTCCACGCAGCAGCTCTCCGCGGTCACGAGGCTCGTGCGCGAGCGCCTCACGCACATCACGAGCCTCCAGTTCATCGACGCGATGGATGCCGCCTTCGTGCAGACCCACCGCGCTGAGTTCCGCGAGTTCTTCAGCACGGCGCTTGCCGTGCAGCCGCGCGTCAAGTTCAACTCGCTCGCGGTCGCGCTGCCCGAGGAGAAGCGCGGACTCATGAAGGAGCTCGCGTTCCGCGAGTGTCCCATGGACAACACGTTCTTCGCCGCCCTCGGCTCAGCGCTCCACTACTCCAACACAGTCGCCAAGCTCGACCTGCAGCAGCTCCTGGACCCGAGCAGAGTCCGCAAGGAGGAGCTCAACCTCTGCTGGGCCTGGCTCGCCTTCGGGCTCTTTCATCCAAACTCAACCGCCAAGGTGACCGAACTCGACCTATCGCGTAACATGCTGCGCATGGAGGACATCCGCCTCGTGGAGGGCATCATGTCCGGTGGCCACCCGGCGCACGTGCTGCTCATCCCCGAGTACACAGCCGCGCTGCGCAAGTACAGCGCGTTCAGCAAAGACAAGGTGCTGAGGGACGACATCAAGCGCATCCTGCTCAAGAGCATCCCGCGGCGGCGCATGTTCGCGCTCGTGCAGGAGAACACGACCGTGCGGCCACTGCCCACGGCGCACATCATCGACGATGGCGTCTTCCACGGCATGATCAAGGAGACCGAGCTGCTCGAGGTCTTCTGCCTGCTCAACAAGTGGCTCTGCGTTATGGTTCCAGGCTTTGGGCTCGCGTGGCTGCCGCGCTCCTCGGTGCTCGAGCTGAGTGAGATCGCCATGTCCCCGCGCGTGTGCTCGCCAGCCACGCTGCTCAAGAGCGCGACGTTCTGGAACATGATCGAGTCCCACGAGGCCGAGGGCATGGTCGTGCCGCTCGTGACGCTCTTCTGCCAGATGTCGGGTATCAGCGAGCGCCTCGAGACACTCAACCTAAGCGGGAACCGCATCGGGACGCCAGACTCTTTCGGCATCTCGGCATCCGAGATCCTGCACCGCGTGCTGCACTTCTCGCCCTACCTCACGTCGCTCGACCTGTCCAACTGCCAGCTCACCGACATCTCGGCGCTCGTGCAGGCGTACCACCGTGGGGACTGCCGCGTGAAGCACCTGAACCTGGACTCGAACCAGCTAGGCTTTCGCGGGGCCTTCGACCTCGCGATGCTGCTCATCAACGATGACCACGCGCGCGAGGGCACATGGCTCACGAGCCTCAGCGTACTCTTCAACGACTTGGACGCCATCGGCATGCGCGCGCTGCTCGAGGCGCTGCAGTACAACGTGCACCTCGAGCACCTGGCCATCGAGTACGGCAACACGTTCCCGCCGGAGCTCGGCGACCTGGAGCTCACGGGCGACCCGCGGTCGTGGAAAGAGGGCTTCCTTTTCGAGCGCCTCGCCGTCATGCGCGTCTTCGAGCAGCGCTCGCCCGACCACACGCTCGACGAGGCCGTGCTCGAGAACATGTGGGAGCTCCTGGGCTACCAGTGCTAGACAACAGCAGCGCTCTCTCGTCGGAAGGGGAGCCCAACAGATAGATACAGTTGATAGATTATTATTTGTAAGAAGCACGAACGCAACAGAAGCACTTGGGTGCGCCAACGGTATACACAAACCTCGCACCCTCAGCCTGTTGACTCCTCCAGATGCAACTGACTGGTCAATCACAACGAAGTGGGTGTCCACAAGGAGAACGATGGCTGTCCGGAAGTGAGGCCATGTCAGCTTCAGAGACGCATGTTCTAGGTGCAGCACGTGTTCGTGAACTCAAATGTGAGTACTGTGTTTGTACCTGAAACCCACCAGAACATGGTGAAATGATTGCATGTTGGAGCAAATCCGAAGACTGCAGAATGGACACTCGCCGTAAAAACGAAAATGCTTTACGAGTTCGAAGGTGCGCAAACACCACGCGCAAGAAACGTGTTGAAGCCCACTTTTGCACGAGAGCCGCAGTTTTCTTTCCAAAACGATAGAAACGGCTGCGTGTGGCTTGTGTCCGGACCTTTGAGGGAACCCTCTGGATTATCAAAACGGATTGCTCGCGAAAATGAGACAAAATTCCGCCGAAAGGTTTCTTATTTTCATCTGGGAAAGCGATGTGCGCCACACTACTTTGCGGATCTGGATGTCGCAGAGAATGGTCGCCACACAACCTAGCTATGTCGCCCACCCTATAAAAGAGATTGGACAAGGAACCCTGCAAACCGTCGAAGCTGTCCAGCCCTGCCTCCTGCGACTTGGTGCTGGACAACGTCGCCGGTTCGCAGGGTTCCATGTCCAATCCCAGCAACAAGGACGCTGTTCCGCAGTGAACGTGGCGCACGGAACTCGCTCGACTGTGCACAACACAACACACGAACGAAGCAACCGAAGCAAGCACGATGGCGGAGCTCGAGCGCAAGCACCTGCTGCTGCTCTTCGTGCTCGGCATCATCTCCAAGGGCTTCGTCAAGGTGCGTCGCCTGCGCCCCCTCTCTATAGGCACATGTGCGCTCACGCTCTCTCTTTGTCTGTCGGTCGTTCCAGTCGGCGTTCGGCTCCAACATGTCGCTCGTCCTGCTGCTGTCCGTGGCGCTCTACTACTGGCGCGCGCAGCGGCGCAAGCAGACGGTCTACGACGACATCGCGCGCCAGCAGGTGGAGGCGGCGGCCAAGCTCGACAAGCTCAGCGGCCTCGGCGACGGCAAAGTGACCGAGATGGACCTGCACGTGCGCAAGACGCAGTTCCAGCTGCGACCCGACGACGTCACCTTCATCACGTGCGTGTTGTTGGCTTTTGCTTTTTGGTTGATGGCACCACGGCACTTACTTACTATCACACCGCATGCGCCGTAAAAACAGGGACCGCATGCACCAGTACTCGCGCAAGTTCAGCGGCTCGCACGCGGATCGGCGCAAGTTCCTCGTCAAGCGTCGTGCGAAGAAGACTGTCGACGGCGACGACACGGACGCCGCAGCAGCGAACAACCCCGCGGAAGACATCAACGCGCTGCCGTCGATCGGTGAGATCCGGCCTCGCTCGGACGCACCGCTGCGGAACAGAAAGAGCGGCAAGAAGAGCGCAATAGAGAGCGCCGTGGAAGACGCGGTCGACAAGACGCTGTAAAAGCCTGTATAATGATGATGGGAATGCTATTGTGTGTGTGTGTGCTTGTATCGCCTGCGCTACGCCTATCTCGCATGCATCTCTTTGTCTACAGCGCAAAGCGAGTGTAGAAATACAGGAACGGCGCGGCGAGCAGCACGCTGTCCATGCGGTCGAGGCAGCCGCCGTGGCCCGGGAAGAACACGCCCGAGTCCTTCACGCCCGCCACGCGCTTCATGTACGACTCGACGAGGTCGCCCAGGATGCACAGCACGCCCAGCGCTACGCCCAGTGCGATCTGGCTCCACACGGGCAGCTGCGGCAGGAAATCCGCGAAGAAGCGCTCGGGCCCCACGTGCGGTAGCGTGAAGAACGCGAGCACCGTGACGACGCTGGACGCGACCCCTGCGAGCGCGCCGACCACAGTTTTCCCCGGGCTGATCACCGGCGCGAGCTTGGCGCGACCGAAAAACGCGCCAGCGACGAGCGCACCCGAGTCGCACACCCAGGCGCTCACGAGCCCCATGATCTGCAGCCCCATGCCGTACTGCGCGTGCGCATATCGCAGTAAGACCGCGTGGCTGAGGCCACTGACGACGAAGAGCAGCGCAAAGAGGTCGAGCAGCAGCAGCGTCATCACTGGACGTTGCCAAATACACAGCGCGCAAGGTCAACACGTGCATGCATGAATGCTGATGGTGGCACTTGTGCGGATCACTAATACAGGTGCGACGCACCTTGCTGATCGAGCTTGTTGGTGTGCAGCAGATGGTAGAGGATCACAACGAGCGTCGCGTGCGCCATCGCCGCATCTGCAGCAGCAAGAGCAACAGCACAACGCATCCGAATTGATTGAGAGTTTGTATAGGCAGCCACCCGCACTGGCCTCGCCCAGCAAGTCACCTTACCGTGCACGTCCTTGTTGCCGCCCCACGCTGCGAGACACACGAACACGCCCGCCGCGACCATGAGCACGCGGTGCGAGAGCCGCGTGGCGAGTCCGTGCCGCCCCGGGACGATCTGCGCGCAGAGGTTGTCGCCGAACTCGAGCAGACAGAGTGCGCAGACGAGCGCCACGAGCAGCAGCATGCCCAGGTCCCACACCAGCAGCCGCAGCGCAGTGGGCACGCCCACGACCAGCGTCAGGATGCGGCGCCGCCAGTCCACTCCGGTGCTGCTCTTGGTCGCCATCGAGCGTTTCTCGCTCGTTTGACGAGCAATTCGGGATGAGAATATCGCAAATCCTATCTGATTGTTTGACGCTTTAATTTGATATTGTAGCCGAGTCGTGACCGTGTCGCAGCCGTTAAGGACGTTCTGCCGAGCGTTAGCAAGATGAGGTCCAAACCGGTCAGCATATCGGCTTATAGAATCATCGGCTTGGACCGCATCGGTTGTCCTGACGTTTCAGTGCTTCGACAACCGGCTGGAACTGTTTATCCTTTTTGGGAAATGTGTATTTGCTTTTTTATAACCTTGTGTTACTTTTTGTGTTGAAAATGCACGCAGAACTGGAAGAAAAAAAGCGACGACATGCAAGCGTCGCTGAGGAATAAAAAAAAAGAAGAAGAACAGAATGATGCGCCAGTACGAGGCGCTCTACACGACCGAGAGGTTGTGCGGCGTGACCATGTCCAGCTCCGGGTCCTCTTTCGCGGCCTGGCGCTTCTTCTTGTAGACGAACAAAGCGGCGCCGATGGCGGCGACCGCAGCGACACAGCCGACGAGAAGACCGACGTTGACTCCGGTGGATGGTGCCGACGGGTCGCTCTTGGTGCTCGCGTCCTGCTTCGTGAACGCGATGGTCGAGTCGCTCGTGGCCGCCTCAACCGAGATGTTGGAGGAGACGCTAGCCTTGCTGCTGTCCGGTGCAACGCCAGCCGCAAACGACTCGAGCAGAGGAGTGTCGGCGCCGGTCTCGCTGGACGTATCTTCGGTGGCGGAGGCGACGTCCACGGTCGCGACGACGTCTTCTGGGCCGCTCTCGTTCTCAAGGCTCATGAACGACTGCTTCGGGTTGGAGTTCGAGGATCCTGGCTTCGACGGCGAGCCGCTCGGTTTGGTTGGAACTCCCTTTGGAGGCATCGGAACCTTCGGGCACGGGGTATCTCCCGAAGCCGGAGGCGATGGAGTGACAGTTGGTGATTGACCAACAGGAGCCTTGGTAGTTGGTGTAGAAGTGCATGGCGTCGGTCCCTGGCTCGCAGGCGAGACGGTGGTCGGGGTCGCGGTGGTCGGAGCCGGCGTCTTGGTGGTCGGAGCTGGGGTGCTGGAAGGCGGGTAGCCCGGCGTGATGGGCTTGCCGGTG
>JAASFQ010000396.1:0-24378 GCA_023333845.1 Globisporangium polare | reverse complement strand
GACTGTGTCTCGTCGTACAAGACGTTCGTGCATTCGCGGTCTGCTGTCCACGAGCAGCCACAACTGACTGGAGTAGCTGACGGACTCGGATGCACAATGCCAGCAGCACAATGCCAGCAGCACAATGCCAGCAGCACAATGCCAGCAGCACAATGCCAGCAGCACAATGCCAGCAGCACAATGCCAGCAGCACGGCGAGCATCTGCGCAGTGCTTGACAGCGCTATGGCAGCACATGACAAGCGCCTCGTGAAGCGACCAGCACCTCTATTTCTTTTTTGGACCATTGCAAAAAAGTCTCTTTTTTTCTTCGTGCGTGTGAGCCAGAAAGGGGATGGGGCGAGCTGAGTGCGTGGAGCCGATCGCTCTTCAACGTGCTCCTCTCCTTCAATATCTTTCTCATCGCGTCCTTTGATGAATACAAATGCGGCTCCCAAGCGGCGCTCGCGCGTGCGTTGGTGAGCGATGATGGCCTTCGGGTTGTCCGCGTGACAGGCGGCAGTGTGTGGAGCTCTCGAAAAGAGCTGCTGGCAAACAATAGCGGCTGACGACCTTTGGCGGGGTGAGCAAGCAACAAGGTGCTGCTGCGTCATCGACAGCCAGCCTCTGATGTTGCCAGATCCGGCTTCGCGTTCAACGTCTCCACGCACGCCTTCTCGTCGAGACGCTGCAACAAAACTGCAGCGTGAGCTCGACGTGCGAGGGACGCCCGCTTCCAATCGCGGACAATATATGGCGGTGGCGCTCTTCGAAGAACCCGAGACGGCATTTGCTATGGTGCTATGGGGAGGGGTTTAGTTCATGAAACAGATTGCAGGAGCGTGCTGCCGACCGTCCAGGACGTGGCCCAGGTACATCGCGCGAATGGCGGGCTTGTACTGTTACATGTCTTTCTGGCTGAGCTGTCAAGCGGCACCTTTGCATCCTTGTCCCGAGAGAAAACGCCTTCCATGCAGCGCTTATGGGTAAAGAGGGTGGCAGAAGCAGTGAGGCGTGAAGAGCTCAACGAGGAAGATCGATTATTATACTCACAAGTACACCATGCTTACCGGACTGTTCACCATACACACATGTCACCTTGCATCACGCAGTATCGATCGGTTGTTGCGCATGTGCGCGTGCGGCACCCGAAATCTGCGCGTAATGCCTTCTCTGGCACAACTGCGACGCATCCATTCGCCAACCCCCTTCGCAGCGAGACGCTCGCGCTATTCGACGTGGCTGCATTGTCTTCTCCGACTGGTGCGCCCATTCATGGCACCCCATGCGTAAGACGAGCTGCTAATTCGTGACGGCGTCGTTCGTTTCCTTGTTCATCCTCTTCTTCTTGCTCGTGATCGTCGCCATCATCGCCTCGAACATGACGCGCACGCGCTTCTCCTCCGCCTGGCGGGCGAGTGTCTCCTCTGAGCTCTCGCTCTTGGTCGTGCGCAGTGCGCGTTTCCTCCGCGCTCGCTGACTGATCGTGGAGATTGTGCCCGCCTTGAGGCCGAGGACTGCTGCGATGTGGCGCGGATGGATCTTGACGTCCAGCAGCAGGAACTCGAGGCGGTCGCGCAGCAATGCGAGCAGCGCGCGGGTGAGCTCCTTCTCCTGCATCTTCTCGCTGCTCTTGCGATAGTTGGCGCGCTTGCTGAGCGCGCGCGGCGAGCTGCCTGGTGTCACGTCGGTCGTCGCTTCCATCGTTGCGTTGTGTGCCACCACCAAATCGAAGCGATTATTGGCGCGCGGAAGCCAAACAACTTCAACGTCATTGGAAGCTTCGACACCTCACTTGATGTGTGTATGTGTCAGTCGAAAATAGAGTACCGCAGAGGTGGGGGAGTCTCAGTTGTTGAAACAGCGCGCCATATCGTTCGATAATGACCGCTCGTGGTCGTCCTCGTGCTGCACAAGGGTGTCGCGCTTCGCCACTGCGTGGCTATTCATAGCTGCAGGGCAGATGCGGGTCGAGTGGCAGCCCGACGACTTCAGGCAATTGGCTGGCGCGGACACAAGCGCGAATGGACCCGCTGGCTCCCACGCCATCGGCCTCCTGTGCGAATGCTGCTGGGCATCATGACCCAGTGGCGACCAAATCGCAGCGCCAGGTGATCGCCGAGGCGCTGCAGCAGCTTCACGCGGAGTCCCAGCAGCAGCGCGAGCGCGAGGCGCAAGTGCGTGAACAGCAGGGCGAGTTCACCAAGAGCGTCGTCAAGATCATGCACTTGGACTCCACGGACTACGACAAGATCATCGCCCATACCCGTGCGCATTAGTAGTCGTTCTATAGGAACAGTAAGGGTCTGGTAGTTGACGTTGACTTCCTGGATGTGTGTCTCTAGAGAATGTGACGCAGCAAAACGCGATCGCAGCCATCCTCGACCGCATGAGGGCGCTCGAGGTCGCCTACCAGCTCGCCAAGAAGGAGCTGGCGTCGATCAATGACAAGTACGGGATCGTATTGAAGCCTTCCTAGTCAAGAGGTTTGCTAATATCGTATGTTCACTTGCTAGAAAGCTGCGTCATGAGCGCGTCCAGCTCGAGAAGCGCAGGCGGGACGACGCACTCGGCCCACTACGTACGCGCCTCCAGCAGCTCGACCCGAGCATTCGGCCGGGCTCGTCGTTTCGTGACAATGACGAGGATAGCAGCAAGAAGAAAGGCGTCTCGTCAGCAACAACCCAAATGCTGCCCAGCATTAGTGGGAATAATAGTCAAAGAAAGAGAGGCACTTCGCCGCCAAACTACCGCGAAGCGATGGAGGCGGTGCGGAAATTGCAGAAGGAGAGGAAAGCCATGGCGGACCCGTACCAGGCGAATCTGAAGGTACGTTAGCCCGTTCCGAGTGTAGACGATAGCCTGCTGAAGTGATAAGTTATTTGCTGTTGTTTTGAACAGCTTGCTAGGCTCTGGAGGAGCATCAACGACCACGAGAGAGCGCTCGAGGACTACGAAAAGGCAAGTAGATCCCTCACCGAGAAGCAAATCGCGAGGATCCCACTGGACGAGAGGGCAGAGGTGCTCGAGCGAGAGCGCCCGCGGGTGAGTGCACCAAGTGCCAGGTTCATGTGTGCGGTATGTTGGTTGTAGGTCCTTGACTCAGCTACTCTTGTGGCTGGTTACAGAGACGAGAAGCTTTCCGCTTCCTTTTCATGAAGGCCTTGCAGCTAAAAGAGCGCGAGGAGGCTGCAGGTACAAGTCTCTCGAGGGACCCTTTGATATTGAGCTTCTAGCACGTGTGTAAGCCAGAAACTGACTGTTGTGCATTTGCGACAGAGCTCATGACCAAGTATTTGGACCTCTCGACAGCCTCCGAGCGGCCAAAGACCGTCGCGTATCTTGAAGGGTAGGTCGGGTGGGAGGGCTCAAATGCTTACACCTGGAAGTCTGAGATCTGTTGTGCTGTGCAGCATTCTGCGCAAGCAGGGGTACATCGAGGACGAGACGCTCACGACCCCCGAAGCTGTCACGCAGAGTATCTTGTGCACCAACAGCCTGGGCTTGTACGTTTGTCTGCTGCACATTCCTACCACCATGTTTACCAGTCGATTTTCTCAACGAGATCGTATGCTGTGTAGCCTGTCGGACCTCCGCTTCCAGCTGCTGCAAGAGATGTTGGAAGCCTTGCCGAACGACGCATGTGTGTGTGTCGTCTATTGCACTATTCTGGTGAGGCAGGTCGCTTCGTCAGTGTTGAGAAACTGACTGACCAAAGCCACTCTCGTGTGTGCCACTGAAACAGTTTTGCTGGACGCGGTCGAGAACATGCACGTGCGCAGACGCGCGTACGAGCCCGCGAAGCAGCTCTCGGACCGGTTCGTGAAGCTGCCGGAGGTCAAGTGCTGCTCGCTCTTCGCGAGCTTTGCCGAGTTCCAGTGCAGCGGTGGCAGGCTTCCAGAGAAATGAGAGCGAGACGTGAGGTGTCAAACTCAAAAGAGATGGGTACATTTGGTGTGGACCACTTTGTATCGTCCCGTTGCGTCAAAATATGAGATCGATTTCAGGATGGGCTCAAATGGATTGTCCCCGTTTCTCAAGTGTTGAGATTCTCTTCAATTTGGCTCGCACCACTTGAATCGCAGATACCTTGCGTTTTGTATGCTCCATTTTCTGCTCCACCATTTTCTCTCCCGCTAGATGAAATTTCAGCCTAAAAGCAGCAGAATTTACTTGAATACCATCCAAAATGTCTCGAGATTATCATTTCGAGGAGCCAAAATGGCGATTTTTCCGTCAGTCAAACGCGCTCTTGAACCGGATGCAAAAAGGACAAATCGTGGGTGTCCAACAAGTCCCCACAACGGCTCAACTCTCTTGGTTTCAGTATGCCGCTCCCAATCTCTCTTTTTTTCGCGGAGCAGAATCGATAAACAGACAGATTGCCAAAGAGCGCGCATTCCATTTCCGCATTTTGCAGCAGCTGAGCATGACGACGCCTCTCACGCGGCGGCGCCCGAGCAAGCGCGGCGAGCCGGCCGAGGCTCGGGAGAACAGCAGCGCGTTCCTCGTGCGCGACGGACGCATTCTGCTCACGCCCGGCGGCCGCGTCGAGTCCCCCACGTCCTACGAAGAGATGGCCACGCCCTCGTTCGGCGGCGGACACAAGCAGCCGACGTCGACGTGGAATACGGATGCCCCAAGTTTCCCCTCGCAGCGCCAGTACGCGTCGTCGCACCGCTCGCTCGGGTCGGTGCAGCAACAGCAGCCGATGACGAGCTTCCACGAGCTGCGAAGGTTCGTAACATGCATGTGCACATGTAGATAACCTTGTGGTCGGAGAGGGTTTCGAGACAGCATGTTGGCGTCGAGCTCGCGTGGCCAACGAACATCAGGCCATCTTTGTATTAATGCTATAATGTGGCACCGCATCGCTGACGTGTGTCGTGTGATGAAATGGAGTGGATGGATGCACGGACGGCTAACTAACTTGCGTGTGTATGTGTTGCTGTTGTGTGGCGTCTCCAGTCAAGCTGGGAGCCAGATGAACAAGAAGAAAGGCGGGCTCTCGCAGACCGCGATCCGGGTGCTGCAGATCGCCGCAGAAGTGGTCTTTGCGCTGTGTTTGCTCGTCGCAGTGGGCGCGCGCGCGAACTTCATCTCGCTCTACTACCTGCTGGTGTTCTGTTACGGCGTGGTGCAGTCCTTTGAGTCGAAGATCGTGGCGTCGCTGACGATGGCGGTGTCTTTCCTCGCGTGCGTCGCGCAAGGCGTGTTCATCTACATGTTCCAGAAGCAGCCAGAGACTGCGAAGAAGTGGACGAGCGGGTCGGCGGCGGCGCTGCTCGGTTTTGAGAAGCAGGAGAACGCGCTCGACTACCTCGCGACGATCGGCGTCGACGCACTCGTGTTCTGCGCAACGGCGTTCCACGTTTTCTACGTGCTGCGCCGGATCCAGGCCCAGAAGCAGAAGGCGTTCGACGTCTTTGACTTTGGCGAGCAGATGATGCGCAACGACGGTGACGCGACCCCCGCGACGCACTTCCAGAGACAGAAGCTAGTCAAGTGGTTCGAAGTGCTCTGCGGCTTTCTGCTCTTCCTCACGGCCATGTCGGTGCCCGCGTTCGCCACGGGCGCGTACTACGTCATCCTGCTCGTGCGACTCATCAACTGGACGTTCTTCACTAAGAAAGTGACGGTCGCGCAGCTCATCTACTGCGATACGAACTCGACGTCGAAGGCGATTTTCCTCGGCCCCATCGTGGCGAAGATCTTGCTCGCACTGTCAGTGCTGATCATCAGTTTTTGGTACGAAGACTTGAGAACGTCAAATGCATTATGCTCGCCAGATGTGAGCTAACCATGTTTGTTCTTTTATAGGTACGTGTTCCAAATCAATGAAATCAGGAAGCGCAAGGTCGTCGAGGACATTGCCAAGTACACGGGCTTTGTGGACTTCCGCGCGTCGCACGTCGAGTGGTCCTACTACCTCTTCGCCTCGTGCCAGTTCCTGCTCTTCGTCTGCTGCGCCAAGCTGCACAACCTCCATGCAGCATTAGCAAATGACACCAACGTGTTCCACCTCGACCCCACGCAGGTGCCATCCCCTCGCGAGGCAGTCGAACTGCTCGGCGCCGATATCGACGGGACCACATCGCTCCTGCAGCCTGTGAACCGCCTAGATCGATCGCCCAGTATCGACATCGAGTATCTGCTGAGCAAGCAGCCGTTCTTCGTGCGGGCATTCCTGCAAGAAGGCGGGTTGCTGCTCGCGAGCGCCGCTGCGATCATCTGGTGTGTGTCGTACCCGTCGTACGGCTCGCTGCCTCTGATCGCCTGGGCGTTCTTGTCGCTCGCAATGTATGGACTCTCGTCGCCGCCGCTGGTGATTTGGGTATTGATCCTGTACGGCACGTGCCTGTCCATAGCCGAGTACTTCAGCAACCTCGCGGGCGACTTCATTGGCGGAGGTTACACGATGTACGGCTTGAAGGTGTTCGACTACCCGTTCCTGGACCTCAGCGTGCACAACATCTGCCTCGTGTTCATTTACTACTCGATCCGAACACGATGGCAGTACCTCGACGTGCTCCGCGAGCACCGCAAGCAAAGGGATACTGTCCAGCTCAAGCTCAACAGCAATAATGCGACGGAGATCTCTGGCTCCGGTGAGCTTGCCGACGGGGGTGACCGATCCACGATCGTTGACCTCCGAATCCAGGCTGATCTTCGAAACGTGAGTTGCCCGGGCTTGTTTGTTGAGCTCGAAGATCAGTTTGATTCTAACTCTGAACCGTGTGTTGTGTGCTTGTGTAGCAAATGAAACTCGGCTGGGGGAAAATCATCGAGCTCTGGATCCGCGACGCCAAGCAAGTCGTGTTCACGCATCTGGATGCTCTCGTGCTGCTCACGATCGTTGGTAAGATGACGCTTTCGGAGTGATGGTTATTTCATCAGGGAAATGTGTGCGGAGGGATGACGGTTCTGACATTCTATCTTCTTCCGGAATGGTTTTTATTGTGCAGTGGTTGCGATCAGTACCCGCGTCTCGTTCCTACAGATCGGCTACCTCGTGCTAGCCGTCCTGCTGATGTTCTTCTTTGAGCAGCGAAGACGATTCTGGCGCGTGCTGCTCTACTACGCCTTGGCAGCGTGTCTCGCTGTCTTTGTTCGCAATATTAAATGCGTCGAAGATGCGAAGCTGGATCTCATTGGGCTCCAGTGCTACAGCTCGACGTCGGAGACTTGGGGGTCGTTGTGGCCGACTCTCTTCAGCGCACAGCTGCTCATCATCTTCCAGCTCGTGTTCCAGATGGTGATCTACGTCGCGAACAAGGAGACGATTGAAGAGCGACTGCGAACGATGAACCAGTCGCGACAGAACCCGATTTACTTTGTATCTCGGCTAGCGGTGGAGCTCGACAACGTTTTCCGTGCTGCCGGTGTGATTGTGTGCTACGTCGCATTCCTGGTCGTCGCCATCCAATACGAGAGGGGACCATCTCGCCTCAACACGAACGTCGTTGGTGGGATCCAGCTCATCATCCTCTTCACGTTGCTGGGGAGCCACCTTGGAGCATTCACCTCGGCGCCGAGAACGTCTCTACGCATGAAGGTTCTGTGGTCGATCGCACTTTTCATCGAGATCGTGATCCTCGTGTGCCGCTACGTCTACCAGTTCAAGAAAGTGTCGACGTACTTTGAAACCCACATCTTCACGACCGACTTCATGAGTGCTCGCGACTTTGGCGTCGAGAACCACTCGTCGAGCTCGGGGTTCTCGGGAGTGTTCTTCTACTTGCTGCCGACAGCGATCGTGATGGCGCTGTGCTTCTGGCAGCTGGCGTCGCTCATGAAAGAAGTCCACCAGTACGATTTCTTCACGGTGGGCAGAAGTCGACAAGTGGATCGCATCCGGTTCGCGTTCGAGGCGCTGCAGCAAGTTCTCATCATGTTCAGCACGACTGCTGTCATTGTCGTGACGATGTGGGCCGCGGTTGACGAGATCACCTTCGTGGGGGAGCTGTACGTGCTTATCCTCATCCTTGGACGTCCGTTGGCGTCTTCCTGGAAGAGCTTGTGGTTCCCGCTTTTCTGGGTCTCTGCGATCGCGTTGGTGCTCAAGTACGTGATCCAGTTGGATGTGTTCAGCCCAGATCAAAATGGCGTCAACACGATTTTCCGCGCTGGAGACAGCAGCGACTGGATTGGCATGATTCGTTTGCCAGAGCGATACGATCCGAGCGTCGGAGCTTCGCGTCTCTGGGACCTGGTCTCCGGACAGCTGCTCGTGATGCTTATGTGCTGTCTCCAGCGCATCGCCCAGTACTTTGAGTCCAGTGTCTCGAAAGTCAAGCGTGAGAAGAGCAACAACATCGACGCGCTTGTCGCCCGCTTTGAAGAAAACTACGCGCGTCAAATGGAGGAAGGGGGTGCGAAGGCGCGCCATCGAACTTCATCCGTCGAAGCCTACGACGACGATGACGACAACGATGACAGAACGAAACAAGATGCAAATGACGACAACGATGTCCAAGGCACGTTCATCTTCGATCCATCAGCAGCTACCGGCGCTGTGAGTCCAGGAAGACAAGGAACGCCAAGAGCAGGTGCAAACGAGGGAACGGGTTCGCCGTCAAAGAATGGTCGCTCCAAGCAACGCGACAGCATCGCCCGCGCCGGATCCGAGTACCAGATCGAACGAGACTTCTTCTCGTGCTTCCGAGACTTTTGCGTGGACTACGCCAGCAAGGCGTCCGTGAACGTCGTGATGCTCCTGCTCACGATCTCGTGTTTCGTCCGCCAAGACATCCTCTCGGTGCTGTACATGGTGCTCGTGTACAGCATGATGTACGCGCTGGCATCGACTGTGTGTGCGCGGTGGTGGCTGCTGGTCTCGGTGCTGTCGCTCATCATCATCGCCCAGTACTCGATCATGCTCTGGTTCCCTCCCGTTCTGGACATCGACATGCAGGACATTCCGCCCTGGTCATTCGTGCCAAAGTCGCACCAGCAGTGGTTTGTGCTCAGCAACCAGCACAAGTGGGGTTTGATGGCCGATTTCATCGCCCTCCTGAGTGTGTACATGCTTCCAGACTCGAATCGCATCAGCGACGTCGAGCGAATCACAGATGACACGAGCGAGAGTGGAGAAGCAAGCGGACGGGGCGGCTACGCGTCATCCTTCCGAGGCCGAAAGGGCTCCATGCTCACTGAGGTGAACGACTACGTGCTCTTGACTCGCAAGCACTTGTGGTACTACATGGAGTACACCTTCCTAGTCGCGTGGCTCCCGTTGGTGCTCGTGCTGATCTTCCTCTTCGGAGCACAGCAAGGCGGACTTGTCTCGGTGCCGTACCTCTTCGGAGCCATCGTGATGATGTACCGACTCGACGAGGCGCGCATGCCATCGAACCCGTGGATCCAGTATCTGCGAAAGTGGAACTGGGGGCACCTCTTTGTGATCGTGCTGCTCCACTCGCCGTACCTGAACTCGGCGTTCACGGACTGTAAGCTTGGAGGGAGCGGAACTTCTGAGACAACCAGCGACTGCTTCTCTATTGCGAATGTGCTGGGGATCTCGTCGTCTGGGACTCCGTACGGCCTGATCGTCGTCTTCGTGCTCATCTCCATCCAGTGTGAGATTCTGCTGACTCCGACCTTCTCAGACGTGTGCAAGCTGCTGGTGCAGGAGAGAGACCGCGCTCCAGTGCGTCGTGAGGAGATCGTGCGCGACTTTTACCGCAAGCGAACGGCGCAGTGGTTTGCGCTGAAGAAAGAGAAGAGCGCGGGCATCACGCGTCTGAAGATCATCGTGTCGAAGCTCGTCCACAAGGTCGAAGAGCTCATGGACATCGCAATGGGACTGCACTACAACCTTCCTCCGATGGCTCCGTCGAGACCCACGGTCGTGGAGTGCACGCAGAACTCTGTGACGCTGACATGGGACCCACCGAGCAACACGATTCACAAGATCCGGTACTACCGAATCTCGAGACAGAGGTACCCTTCGATGACTCTGCTTGGCGATTATGGCGACATTGTCGAACTGAAGGGAGACTCGACGCAAGCAACAATCCAGGGCTTGCGACCAGGGACGACGTACCAGTTCAAAGTATGCGCAGTGTCTCGAATGGGCGAGGGTCCCTTCAGCGTCGCGAGTGATACCGTGTCGACGTACTCGCTGAACTTTGACGGCACGACTGCTGGCTGGATGAAGTACCGTCGTGAACAGGTCCCGCTTCCCCGGTTCTCGTTCCTGATTGGGTGGATGCAGCCCAAGTTCCTTCACCGCTACATCGTGATGGACAAGCGGCACTTGGTGTACTACAAAGACGAAGAAGTGGCGCTCAAGCACCGCAGCCGCAAGCGCCGAAAGAAAGTGAAGACCACGTTCCTGTGGAAGGACGTGATCACGCTGCGCATGAGCGATACCAAGATCCAGTTCGACGACCTGTCTCCGATGATGTACTGCTTTGAAGTGGTCGTTCGCAAGGAGGGAGCCAAGCACGACGAGAAGTTCGTGTTCCAGGCGGATCAGCTGAAGGATTTCAACAAGTTCCTGACCACATTGGCGTTCTCAGTCCCGCGAGATGCGATTGACGACAGCGTGATTGCCTGCCTGAACGAGAAGAAGCTGCCGAACCCACTCGACCCTGCCAACCAACCTTCCACCGAAGACACGGAGACCTTTGACGAGGCTGCCAGTGAGTGGAGCAGTGTCACCGGAGACGAGAGCGCGCTTGGGGACGCTGAGGACGCCGAGTTCGATCACAACTCCACGCGCGGACTGCTCGCATGGCGCATTCCGCTGTACCGACTCCTGTACAATCTCCAGAATGCAGCATTCCAGCTGGAGACTGTTCAGTACGAGATGGAAGACCAGTACGAGCCAAACCTGGGCGAACTCATCCAGATCTTGACCAACGTGATCCGGAGCCACACTGCGGGCATTTGCTGCATCGCGATGATCGTGTGCTTTGCATGTCAGGTATGTTGCTCACAGTGTGTCTATCTGCGTTCGATGGTTGCTTACACAAACTGACTGACTGACTGATGTATCTGGTATTTGTACTTATTATGTCTACCTAGGCTGATCTGCTCAACATGGTCATCGTTCTCGCAGCGTTCGGCTTCTTGATTCTCGAAAGCCCCCGTCCGTCGTCGCTGGCGTGGATCTACCTTCTCAAATACGTGAGTGATCCATTGCCTGCTTTTCACAACAGTCTAGCTCTCGGATGTTCGTTGACACTCACGAGAAATATTGTGTATTGCTTGTTGCAGAGCTACGGAGTGATCGTGATCCGCTATGTGTTCCAGCTCACCATCTTCTGCGTCAACTTGACTAATGGTGGGTACTACTACCCGAGTTTCAAGCCGTACTGTGCAGCGACGGACAACAGTGTCACGCTCATCGAAGTCAAGTCGATCCAGCCGATCGTCTTGTTCGGACTGTACAAGTTTGACGGGACAGCGATCAATAGCGTCACGTCGGTCTTTGGTGGTCTCCAGTGGAACTTCTACGTGATGTTGTGCATCATGTGGCACCGTCGTGAGCTCATCTATCAGGGTCTCTGGGTGGAAGAGAGTGCAGCAGGTGACGACAACCAAAGGAGCTTCCAGTCGGACGCTGTCCGTGCTCTGGGTGCATCGCAAGTATCGTCTCGTGACTCGATCGACGACGACGGCTTCCAAGAAGGACTGACGGGACCAACCGCGACTGGCGGACAATACCGCCCCGGGATTGCCCGTGCATCGAGCCGACGAAGCGGAGCCCTTGATGCCTCTTCTTCGAGTGCTTACGGGAAGAAACAGAGCAAGAGCTTCGGTGCACCAAGTATGAGCAGCGTTGGGAATGTGAACGACCTTGCAGCCGAGCTGCTGGAAGAGATCCAAGCCCAGGAAGAGGAAGAAGAGCGTCAGAAGCAGGAGGCGGCCCTCGCTGCCGCCGCTGCGAGCGGAGAAAATCTGAATGACGATGACGACGACAGCGACGACGTTGGGACGCCGCCAAACTCGCCACCTGAGTCAAACGAATACCAGTTTTCGGCCGACACGAACTCGGGGATGATCAAGACCGTGTCATTCCAGCCACAGCTCATCAGCGATACCAACGCTTCGCAGCAAGTGGAGATCGAAGACTCGGTCGACCTCGACTTCCCACAGCGCAAGAAGCTCACGTGGTGGGAGCGCAAGTTCCCAAATGCGTGCGCGTACTTTGAATCCGTGGTCTGCGATCCGCCCCCGCAGTGGGACAAAGACATCCACATCGCGATCACTGGCGAGAAGCCTGGCCGCGACTACTACACTGCGTCGCTCTCCGTCGTGCTGTTTTCGTCGGTGTACGCTGTGATCTTCTTCGAGGAGATCGGCGAGCCTGACTCATCGAATACAGCCACGTCGACTGCCGACACGCGGGTGACGTCGAGCTCGATGATCTCGGCGTACCTCGTCCTGGTCGTGGTGCTGGAGGTGTGCTTCATCATCTGGGACCGCGTTGCGTACGTGTGCCGCTCGCTCACGTCCAAGCTCATCCTGCAGTACACGTACGCGTTCCTGCTCCACATCTGCGTGTGGTGGCTCATCCCGTCGCACACGAACATCTACTTCCAGCAGCGGCCGCTGCTCGTGTTCTTCTACCTGCAGCACTGCGTGTACCTGTGGCTTGGCGCGATGCAGATCCGCTACGGCTACCCGGTCTTCAAGGGGAGCAAGTACAACTACACGAAGGAGACGATGTACACGAGAATCAACGAGCAGCTCTTCCCGCTCGTGATGATGGCGCCGTTCCTGTTCGAGATGCGTGCGCTGCTGGACTACGTGTGCACAAAGACGTCGCTGAGCTGGTCGCACTGGGTGATGCTCGAGGACACGGCGGCGCACCTGTTCTCCGTGAAGATGGGGATGCAGGGCCGCGTGGCAAACGCCGAGGTGCTGCAGGGCAAGCAGCGGCAGCCGCTGAAGAAGAAGATGACATCTGCGGGTGTCATGCTGCTGTTTCTACTCATCTGTCTCGTGGGCCCGCTCGCGCTCTTTAGCTCGGCGAACCCGAGCACGACACCGAACAAGGTGACGCTGACCGAGGTCGTGTTCGGCATCATGGACTCGCAGGGCACGCTGAGCACGCTGTACTCGAACAGCGACATCAACAGCCCGACGTACAAGATCAGCAAGAACACGGACGGCGCGTCCGTGCAGCGCGTCGAGTTCGACACGTTCTCGCGCGAGATCTGGACGACGTCGCCGCCGCGTATCAACCAGCTCGTGGCGCAGCTGCAGTCGACCGAGTCGCTCAACTGGACGCTGCAGTTCACGTTCGAGCGCCCGGGGCCGACGGACAACCAGGAGGTCAAGATAAACTACGGCGTGCACATGACGGACGACCACCGCAACGACCTCATCCCGATGATCAAGCAGAGCGTGGACGACGCGGACGCCAAGACGACGATCCCAGCCATCCAGGTGGACAACTTCTTTCCTCCGATCATCCAGCTCACGGCCACGGACGGCGTGCTGCGCCGCTCGAACACGCTGCTCTCGGTGAACGTGACCAAGCACGCGTTCGACGGCTCGAGGTGGTGGTCGCTGCTGCCGTTCTTGGAGACCGCGTCGAACAAGGAGAAGTTCTGCTCGAATGCCAACCCGTTCTGCCTGGTCGTGGTCTCGGACAACATCGTGGACGGCCTCACGTCGCTGGGCATCGGCTCGTACGGGCTCACGGCCGTGTACATGTTCGTGGTCGTGACGATCGGCAGCGCCGTCAAGGGTTTCTTCCGCGGCGCGTTCTACCAGGTTCAGTACACCGAGCTGCCGGACCCGGAGGACGTGATCGAGCTCATCGAGGGCATCTACATCGCGCGCGAGGAGAACTACGTGGGCCACCTCAAGGACGAGGTGCGCATCTTCGAGACGCTCATCCGCGTGCTGCGGTCCCCCGAGACGCTCACCAAGGTCACGGGCACGAACGTCATCCACATCCCGTCCGCCAAGGAGAAGATCGACTAGATCGATTAACTACGGAACTTACAAGCAGGAAAGTTTTGACGAATAGACAGGAAGACATTACGATACGATTTTGAAAATTGTCGTCTCGCTTTCAGGAGAGTTCAGTCGCTTCACCCTTTGAGCTTAATGTTAAATAGACCTGGGCATATGCACACAGAACAACAACAACAACAACGGCGTCAGTGTGCAGAGTCAGTGGGCAATAAGGCTCGCTTGGGAAGCCAAGAGGTGATACGCTACGTACATCCTGGTAGGGTCGTGAGGTCGGCGTTGACGATCGCGGTGATGCCCAAGTTGGCGAGCGCGCCGCGGATGAGCCCGCAGGGGAAGACGAGGAAGAGCAGCGCCATCTCCTTCGTCTGCTGGTCGCTGCCCGACGAGAACGACGAGAGCCACCGGAAATTGAAGTCCTGCACCACAAACACGCCCTGTAGACACAGCAAAAACAAGAATGAATGCGGCTGAATGGCTCTGTTGGAGAGCAGCCACAAGCAGCACGCACCCGGTGATTTGTCTGCAGCTTATCGATCTGCTTCTTGAAGATCAGGATCCAGAAGTCCTTGCACACGAACTTGATCACGTCCAGCGGCTCGAGCATGCGCGGTCGGTCCTTCGCGGATCTACACACGCCCGTACAACAAATAGAGCACAGCAAACCGCTCAGCAAAGACACGAGCAGCTCACATGAGGCGTGTCGGCGTCACGCGTCACGCCATATTCCCATACGCTCACACGAACCTCTCAGCGAAGCGGTAGCCAACGTCGTAGCCCATGGCCTCGAGCTTGATCGTGAGCTCCTCCTTCTTGTTCTTCGCGAGCTCAATATCGCCGCTCTCGACGGTCGCGAGCGGATTGTTCTCGCTGGCGTTCTCAAAGAGCGGATAGCGCTGGATCTGCACATACGTAGACGCGACAGACACAACAAACGTCAATGTATGCTAAAGCAATAGAAGCACGCCAACACACATAAGCCACACACACGCGTACCATGGAGCGCACGAGCTCTCCGTAGAGCTGCTGGAAGCAGCACTCCGCGACCTCCTTCATTGTCTCTCGTTGCTCACAATCACTTTCAATCCCCTTGTTCCCCAAAATGCTTTGTTCAGATGGTTCGATGACTGAATGACACGGCACTAATGGCGTTTAGTGACACGCACACCTCCCGTCTGTTCCCATTCAACACACACACAATCCGACTTGAAGCAAGAAGAAGAAGGAAGACCTGACCGCCACGTTACGATAGGAGAGAGAATGGAGGACGAGACGCGCGCGGACGAAGAGGAGTGGCGCCAGGCCGCCAAGCAGGGCCCGCTCGTGTCGGACCCCATGTCCGTGCTCTGCCTCAAGGCCGAGTACGCGGGCAACGCGAACGAGAACTTCATGTTCGGCATCGACTCGCTCAACCGGCGCTACGACGCCATGCGGCGCGTGCGTGGCGACGGCAACTGCTTCTTCCGCGGCTTCATCTTCGCGCTCTGCGAGCAGCTGCTCAGCAGCAATAGCAGCAGCAGTGGAGGCACAGCAGCCAGCAACGCGAGCTCGGCGCGACTGCTACGCGCGCGCATCGAGGAGAAGATCCGCGCGTCCAAGAGCGAGCTCATCGCCGTGGGCTACAGCGAGGTCGCGATCGACGCGTTCTGGGAGACCTTCGTCGACTACCTCGCGGCCATGGAGACGCGGTCGCTTCCTGAATTATATCCTTTTACCCATGCGATGTATATCACTGTGTATGCGTATACTGAATGACTGAAGTGGACTTCCTTGACTGTGAATGTGACTTCCGGATTGTACAGTGCAGGATTTCCAGACAGAAGGCGGCGAGTCCGAGTATCTGGTACGAATGATGCGAAGTTGTGTCGCCTATAAGACGCGCATGGTGCTAACAGGCTGCTTGCATCTGCGCGTTGGCGTGTGCCTTGTGTTGGCAGGTGTGGTATGCGCGGCTCTTGACTGCGGGCCACTTGAAAAAGCACGCAGACAAGTTCCAGCCGTTCATCGAGGGCCTCTTCCCAGGACAGACCGTCGCGCAGTTTTGCGCTGCAGAGGTGCGATGAAGAGCTCCCTCGTTGCAGCCTGTGATGTAGGCACTTAACTGGCTTGGACGTGTGTGTGTGTGTTATGTGCTGCTTGCAGGTGGAGCCCATGGGGAAAGAGTGCGACCAGCCGCAGATCGCGGCGCTCACCGAGGCGCTGGACATCGGCGTGGAGATCGAGTACCTGGACGGCAGCGCCAAGGAGCTGCAAACATACATCTGCTCGCCCAGCGCCAGTAACAAGACGACAGCTACCAGCGGCAGCTCGCCATCGTCTTCTCCGCGGACTGGCGGTACGACCCCAGGCGCCATCAGCACGGAGGGCACCCAAGAGCCTGTGATGTTGCATCTGCTGTACAGGCCCGGCCACTACGACATTCTGTATCCGCGTCAAAAGGGGTCAGCGCCGTCCCCGACGTTTGCGACGGCAGCCTCCTCCACGAACGCGTAGCCAGCCAGCCACTCAATGAAGAAATCAATCAACTAATCCACCCATATACCCAGGTATTAGAGCGTCCCCCTCCTCGTCACAACGTCAGCAGAACTCCATTTTCCATTTTGTATTTGCGAGTATCAACTCGATCATTCCTTCCAATTGTTTTTTTCTTTGTATGCTTGGCTGTCCTATTCAATTGATTAATCCACCGTGCTGATGTGGTGGTGATCGTGATGAATCGCTTTTCTTTACTTGGCCTTGTTGGCCGCGGCCACGTCTTCCACGGCGACCGAGTGGGCGGCGCTCGTGAGCTGCGCGAGGTTGATGAGGTTCTTGAGCACGCACGCCGGGAGGCAGACGTAGTAGCAGAGGTGCGCGAGCGGCACGTCGGCACCGGGGATGAGCACCTTCGGGTAGAAGTGCAGCACGTAGAGCAGGATGTAGAACACCTCGGTGCCGACGCAGCAGAAGCCGAAGAACGGGTAGTTGCCGTAGTAGACGCGCAGCAGCCAGTTGCGCTCCACGGCGACCGTCTTGTGGTGGCCCTTCGACGAGTACATGTGGTACCAGTGGCTCGAGAAGTCCAGGATGAGCAAGAAGAGGAACACGAGCAGCAAATCCGGGTACAGGTGCGACAGGATCACCAGGAGCCCCGCGGTCGAGCAGCTACACAACAATACACAAACATACACATACACAGCGCGAACAGCAGCTCGTTAGCACCACAGCACAAGCAGCAGAGCAATGCAGCAACGACGACAAGACGTACCGGTCCGTGACCATGTCGAGCACGGCGCCAAAGTTGGAGCACTGGTCGAACCAGCGTGCGAAGAAGCCGTCGAAGTAGTCGCAGACGAAACTGAGCGCGTAGCAGATGACGCTGCTCTTAGGGTCCGTCTTGGCCACCGCGAGGCTGTAGCCCGTGAGCAACACGCGCGCGTAGCCGATGAGGTTGGGCACGTAGAAGAACACGTCTGTGGGCGTGCGCTGCGCTTGCTGCTTGGCCATGATGATGGCTCGCTCGGCTGTCGTTCGTTTGGTAGCTTTGATACGTTGGCTGTTGGTGCACTTCTGTCTGGCAGAGGGATCTCAAAGTGAGAGCGAGAAAGGAGCCGGTTGTTTTGGGCGAGAGAAAGGTGCCTAAAATGCATCAGATGGAAAGCAGCCAATCCGAATCCTATAATAAGCCTCGAGTGATCTGATTGGCCAGGGTATTCTGGGTCAAAGCTGATTCTTCTGACTCCTCAAAGTGAAGTTGACGCCGACACCACTCGAAGAGGAAGATGGCGACCAGGTGAAACAACACCAAATCCCATGACCAAGGAGCACTCGACCCGCACCGCAAGCCTCGATATCTCAAACATCCAACGCGAACGGCTGCAAAAAGAAATAAAGATTGGCTCAAGCGTTTGATTAAGCTCAGAAGCAGTAAGAGCTCACACAGCTCACAAGCTATTCGTCAGCATCCTCCGCTTCGTCATCTTCGTGAAGAAGCCTGCGCTCCAGCTCTACAAGTTCTGTCTTGGTAAGCTATGAAAGGGGTCCCGATGATCAACATGGAGGAGAGAGCACATGTTAGCAGCGACCGTGGTCTTCAATCAGATAACGGAGTCAAACACACCTCGTTTTGCTTGAGCATGTGCTGGAGCTGCAGCTTCCGGTGCTTCTCCATGTCCACAAAGAGCGCTTTCTTTACCAACAGCGTCGTGAACACAAAGACTGGGAACAGACGGTGGCCCCACATCACGAACTCGCGCGGCGTCGTCGCCGTAAAGAGCGCGCGGAACGGCGGCTCGTAGTGAATCAGCTTCACCGCGATTTCAAAGCAGAACAGCTGCATTCACAACAAAGGAGCGCACCATTAGCATCCCGTATTCATATACTTTGAAGCACTAAACATGCGTTGTACAACGCAAGCACCATAACTTACCACGACAAGGCCGGTGAAGAACCACTTGCTCGCGTCTTGAGTCCGCGTTGGCGTTGACAGCGCGTACCTATCGACAAATCCACAGCGCACACTCAGTTGTCGAACTCTACGCAGCAACGCGCCTTGTCAAACCCGACCAAAACGAACGTACAGGATGCCAGTCCATAGGACGTAGAAGAGTCCGACGTTGAGCTGCGTCTCGGCGATGGACATCTTCGACGCCGCTGGACCCCAGATGTCGTACAGCACGCGGCGATTTCGGTCGTAGATTTGCTACAGCAACAAGGTTACGCAACAACGAATCCTAAGTCAACCCACTGAATGCAACAGCCTGCGTCGAAATACACAGACAACGTACGTCATAGGCGGCGTCCACTTGTCTCCAAATATGCGCTGGCATCTCGCCTTTTTGGTACAAGTTGCGCAGGAACGCGTACTTCTGCCCCCACGCGTACGGGGTCTCCGTGCGCTGCATCTGTTGTTGCAGAGATGAAGGTGATGATTTAAGACGTGCGCGTCAAAAACGTGTGCTGACACAACGGTACTCACATTCAGCAAGCGGTAGACGCTCCACTCGCCGTGCTGCCAGTTGTACCACTGCAGTTGACACAAAGAACACATGCATGGCATCACGTGAGCTCAACTTGGTATCAAAACAATATCGAGGGCTCACAGCGCCACATACAGCAGGCACGCCGATCAAGAGCGCCGGCACGAGGAACGAGCCCAGCAGCACTTGCGGGTACGTCGTGGCTTTCCCGCGGCGGGTGAGCAGCTGAGACACGAGCGCGCAGATCGGCGCGACCACAAGTAGCGAGTACGCGGCCACGCGCGAGTCCTCGAGCGCGTCGGGCACGAGCTGCGAGAGCCCGAGCACCTGCGCGGCAGCCGCCACGGTCTCCTCATCCATTGCCATTTTCGATTGAGTGTGGCAAATGTGGTGACGTGTGTCGACTTTTTGTCTCATTTTGACTACCACGCAATCATCACTTCTCGTGGATGAATGAATCACTTGTGGTTTGTAAGCAAAGTATGGTCGTCAAATGACTGACTACTTGGAAGTACGTTTCCTCTGATTTTGCTTCGCGCGAGCTCCTTTTCCGCCTCACAAAAGGCGAAAGGCTCGGGAAGCGAACCCCGCGCGACCGACGAGCACCTCGGCTCCCCTGTCCGTTCCTCCCTCCACCGCTCGGTGTGCGTCTTTGTCTGTTAGCACCACGCCAGTGAAGGAAAGAGGCGGCCGCCATGAGCAAGCAGAAGATGGTCGTGGAGTGGTCTCCGCACGACACGTCGCTCTTCGCAGTCGGCGCCGACAACCTGCGCTTGTTTGAGACCACGACCACGTCCGCTGCCAGTGCACCGTCGTCGTCATCCTCGCTCTCTACGCCAGCAGCATCAGCAGACATCGACGGTGCCATGACCACACAGCGCAAGCGTTCGTTCCGACTCGTCAAGATCAACGCGCAGATCACGCAGCTCAAGTGCATGGAGTGGTACCCGTTCGAAGCCAAGCCGCTGCTGATCGCCGCGGGCATGGGCTCGGGAAAGGTCGTGCTCAGCGATTTCCAGGACACGCGCGCACGCGCGGTGCGCGAGTTCGTGCCAAAGTACAGTCGCCCGTGCAACGCCGTCGCGTGGAACAGAGCGCTGCCGAACCAGCTCGCCGCAGGCTTTGAGAAAGTGCGCTCGGACTTCTGCACGCTGGTGTGGGACTTGAACACGTCTGGTGGAGCGTCGTCGTCTACAATCTCGGGCAACGTCGGCGGAAACGGAGCGATGGACTCAATGATGAACGACGTGGACGGCATGGATGTGATCAGCGGCTCGATGATGATGGGTGGCGTCGGCAGCTCGTCGCGGAAGAATGCAAACATCTCCAGCGGCAGTAGCGCGCGGGGCTTCACGCGTGAGAATGAGAAGCCGGTCCACGAGCTCTCGAATTCTGAAGCCACCGTTGCGCTCTCGTGGGTGCCGTCGCAGCCGATGTGCCTGGCAACAGGCACGGGCTTCAAGTGGCTTCGCGTGTACGACCTGCGCACCAAGAGTTCGTCGGCGACTCCGCTTAGTGTGGTGGCGCACAATAAGGCAGTGCTCGGCGTCGTGTTCGATCACCATCGACCACACATGCTTGCGACGTACACTGACGGTCCACAAGAAGCCGTGAAGGTCTGGGATATCCGACGCTTGGATTCCTCGTCGGGGCCAGTTCTCTCGCTGCACCAGACAAGCAAAACGCTGGCGCAAGTGTCGTGGTGTCCATCGAAGCCCGGCATCCTGGTCACGACTTCGTCTGAAGAGAAGTGGATCTCGCTCTGGGATGTGACGAAGCAGGAAAGTGACGGCTCGACGATGATCAAGAAGCCATTCCGCCGTCGCTACACATCGGACCCGCTCGCCTCATTCTCGTGGCAGTATGTGCCAACTGTGCCGCTTCCGCAGCGTTCTCGTGACCCGACTGCTGCCGCAAACGCGAATGCGCTCAAGAGCATCACCACAGCAGCGTTTCCGAATCGGTTGCTGGTTGTTTCGTTGAATGGCGAGATCGAAGACATCTCAGTTCACGACTCGATGCCCATTTCGGTGTCGTCGCACGGATCAATTGCGTTCAGCTGCGGGAAGTTGCTGTTTGGAGGCTCACTGCAGACTTCAGGTCAAGGGACAGCAGCAGCTGCACGTCAATCGCTTGGAGCGGAGCGCGGAAGCGCGTTTGGTGAAGACGACATTTCGAATGAAATGTTCAAGCTGGCGAAACAAGGCTACTCGGTGGATCTGTCGAAGAGCCTAAAGCTTTTCAACGGACCATCTCCTCGTCATCGACAGCTGCGCAACCTGTGGACGTGGGTCGATCAGGTCGAAGTCCTCCGTCGAATTCGAGCGAACCGCGTCTCTCATGCCCACGCGTTGGCAGCTGGAGGGGCTGTGGCTGGTGTAAACCCCGCGAGTGCGATCGCTCCGGGTCCATTGCGAGGATGGCCGTTCAACTCCAATGTGCTGGTGGTGGTTGGGATCAAGAACCTTCTCTCCGTTTCCGGCGACTCACCAACTACAAGCAATGTGGAGACGACTCTCAACGCGACATCCACAGACGCCACTCTCGTGAACATCAAGTCTGTCATGAAAACGGATCCGGTTCTGAACTGTCAAGTGTACGAAGGTCTGGGCCGACGTCTCGCTATCTTGGCGTGCAACTGGGATCCTGACAGCGGCCAAGCCAGTCTGCGCAACTCCACCCAGTCAGCTCTTCTGCTCGCTGACAACGGCATAGGCGGTCCCGGCAGACCGAACATTCCACTGCATCGAAGCAACTCGGGCGCGTGGGCGTCGCAGAAGCAGTTTGAGGAGAGCAACGGATATGGCAATCGCTCCGAGGATGAAAGTGGTCGACATGAACTGCGCAATATCCTGACCAAGTGCGAGAGCGAAGGCAACTACACACGCGCAGCTGCGCTCGCTGTCTTCCACGGTGATTTGAACGCCGCGGTGGCGCTTCTACAAAAGGGTGCTATCTGGCTGAGCCAGATGCAGAGCGTCAATACGCAAGCTCCGGCACCCCACTCTGCAGATGTGCTGTCGCTGGTTGCGATGGCTGTCGCTGGGTACTCTTCTTCGACGATGAACGCTGGTGGGCAATCGCTGTGGGCGACAATGTGCCAGCAGCTACTGAAGCGCGACGAGATCGTGTCCCAGAGCAACCCACGGTATCTGCACGCTCTCCTCTCGTTCCTGTGTGTCGCCAGCTCCCCGGTGAACACGATGAATTTGGGCTCGACGCGACCGACCCCAGCGCAACCAAGACGAGCAGGGACCAACACTCGCCGCACCTGGGGAAGCGTCGACGGACTTTCGGTGCTCACAGGATCGAAGGCGTCGACCACTGGGGTATACGCGGCGATTCTGAACGACACTACGTTGCCCCTGACTGATCGGATCGCGTTTGCGTGTCGTTACCTCTCAGCAGAAGATCTGCGTGCGTTTATCACGCAGCATGAAGAAGACTGCGAGCAGTTCGGACGCCTCGAGGGATTGATTCTTACGGGGCTTAACCCGACAGGCATTCGCATCTTGCAGACGTACCTGGACTCAACAGGCGATATCCAGACACTGGCGTTGTTGGCGGCACGACTCCCATCGTCATTTGTCAGCCAGAACCAGCCGCTCGGCAACTGGATTGTCATCTACCAAGATCTCCTGAATCAGTGGCAGCTATTCCACGAACGAGCGCGATTTGATGTCGAGCGATCGCGGCTGGACGATGTGCTGAACGGTTTGTCCAACTTCGCGCGCGATCCGGATGCAAAGGAGCTTCAAGCCGAGTTGTCAGCTCCATCATCGCTGTCTGTCCCGCCGCAGCTGTATGTGCGGTGCAATTTCTGTAATGCGTCGCTGTCGCTCTCGAATCTCTTGAGACAAGGTGGATCTCACTCTTCGTGGCTGAATCGAGCGAAACCGAAGCTGACGTGCTGCCCGTCGTGCCGAAAGCCTCTTCCTCAGTGCGCTCTTTGTCTGCTGCCTTTCGGATCGCTGAACCCGTACTTCGAGTTGGCGCACCGCCGCTCGAAGCTCATGTCCGAGGCTGTAAATAGTGCTGTCGGGAGTGCGATTGAGAATGGTGTGGTGATCGAGGAACCGTCAGGCGGCAAGGCTGACAACGAAAACCTCGCGCAGCTGTCAAGCATCCCTTTCGTCGAGTGGTTCACGTGGTGCCAGTCCTGCAAGCACGGCGGTCACGCCCACCATCTCGCTGATTGGTTCAAGACGCACACTGCATGTCCTGTCACGGACTGCGATTGTCGATGCCAGCACTTGGATCTTCCGATCATGCTCAACAACAAGCAGAGCGAGCTCATCGCGCAACAACAGCAGGAAGCTGCGATCGCGGCTGCCAATGCCGCTGCTGTCGAGGCGGCGGCGGCACAGCGAACGGTTGGAGCGAGCTCTGGACACGCGAAGAAGCACCACCACCACCACCATCTGGAGTCTAGCTCACAGAAGCAGCGCCCAGGTGTGAAGCACGGCTCGCTTGCAGGAACTCCTCTCCAGCAACCAGTAGGTGCACCTTTGTCATCCACTCCATCGTTCCGGATGTTGCCTCCATCACGCGCGACGCTCGGGTATCAGTCGAAGCTGTCGTCGTCCGTGTCTGGCAACATGAACAACATGTCGAGCAACAACCTAGGCGTCGGCGGCAGCATCAACAGCAACGGCAGCGTCGGCGGGAGCGACACGATGGGCATGAACATGTCCATGACGCTCGGCAACAGGCTCGACCAGCTGGAGAAAGACAAGGGCGGGTACAAGTTTATGTAGATGCACTGCTGTTGTGGGTAGGAGGATGCTTCTTACTGTTTCTTTCATACCCCGACTCTGGTATGTGCTTGTAGCTGGCGTTAGTGATGAAGGTGCAACACGATGCAAGAGACACACACCAACTTACACCCGTCTTGTGCCTCAGTGATTTAGTTAATGCGGTTGTATTCATCCGAGGGTGAAGTCAATAGCCTCATGGCTTGCGTGCTCGTTCGTTCTGAAGCTGGGAGGCTAGAACGACGTCATCGGTCGCTCATGGGTGCCCAGCAGCGAGACTCTCCGGCAGTAGTCGTCAAAGATCTCCTGCTCCGATGTTCCGAGTCGCTTGATCGCCTTGTCGCGCTGCAGCTGCTCGCCCGTGAAGCCGAAGACGAGCTCAACCTTGTTCCGCTCCATCTTCTTCGTGGCGATGCCCGAGTAGCGTCGCAGCTCTTCGCTGCGCTCGATGTCGACGTCGCAGATGCCGAGCTTCTTCATGCCTTTCTCCTTCTTGAGGATGTCTGTGTTCACGCCCAGCCGCTCGAGCGCGTGGTGGCTGATGCCGTTGGTCGAGACGGTGGCGCGCCGAGCGCCGGGGACAAACGTCTTCTGGTGAACGAAGCGTGGCGACGACATTAAGATGCCCACACCCGAGTCCGTTCTCCGGTCGGTGTCGATGGCTATCACGAGCGAGGGCGTAGACGAGTGGTACTCGGTCGTGCTCTCCTTCTTCTGGTACATCGCCATTACGTTCCCCGGCGACGACAGCAG